>JASDQU011404994.1:22965-42477 GCA_032191745.1 Picea mariana | reverse complement strand
CTCAACAATGTAACGATACATTATTTAATATGGGGGCTCAAAACCTGGGGTGTTACACCAATGTTCTATGGCTTCTTTTGAATCTGATGTGTAAGAATTGATACTTCAGCAACTAAGTGCACCCTCAATAGTAGGATTAACATATTTATCCATCCATGCAGTCACATTGTAAAGGTTATAGATTTATTTTTCCTTTTCCAGTTCCACATATCATCTTCCTTCTATGGGATCCAATGGAACAGTAACTCTCAAGTATCCTACTTGAAATACAACTTGACTCTTTTTCATATCAATAATGGTCTGATTATAAAAATCTCAATTGATTCCAAGTAACTTTGGGTAAGGTTTAGTAGCATCCACTATCTCGATTACTTCAAAATATGTTGTGTTGTGCACTCCAACGATATTAACATTCCCCTTGTTCTTTGGAGAAAAATTACCCTACTCAAGATCTGATGGCTAGGCAGAGAAATGACTCCTTAAAACATAGAAATTGACCTATTCTTACCCAATCTCAGAAACCCTAATGATTTCTTTTAAACAAGGGAAATACGGAAAATATGAAGAATGACACCTTGTATCATTTCGTTCGAAGTAGATCCCGTTTGTCTTCTATTTTCTCTCAGATTGCAAGTCTCCTCTCAAATCTAACCTAAAACAACTTAGAAAGAAATCTACAACATCATACATGCAATCATTATTAACATAAACATGTACTAATTCTCATGAAATAAGTTGTAAACATTTAAAATTATTCACAAGAACATAGACACATTAATTGGGAAAGGAAAGATCTCTTTTATTGCTAACATATAAGGAAGATTAAAACCAAAATATTTGATGTCGACACCACTCTACGAACCTTTCGTGGGTTCCTCTAATAAGACTCCAAGTGCATTAATCCCAAAATCACTTTCAAATCCTCACAATCAGCATGCAAAACTAAGGGGTTTGATGGATTGCAAAAAGAGGATGAGATAATGATATTGTTGAGGATGGATACTCATAACTAGATGCATAATCTCATAGATAAAGAAGGAGAAATTTGGGTAGAGTTTCTTAGTTTCTTCAATATATATGTCCAAATGACCCCCCTAGGGCCCTTTTATATGGAAACTATATGGTTATTTAGTTTTGGGAAGGGACACAGGAGGTAAAAATGCTTGTGCAACCCAACATAGCTTGTAAACCCCATTGAGAAGTGTGGAAAATTTATTTTTTTGCAACTTTTGTGAGTATACGCAGGTTGTATATGTATCATCTAGCGTATGTACATGTGATGAATGTATATCAAGGCATGTACACCTTGAAAAATGTAGTTTTTAAGAAGGAAACTCAACCAAAGTGGTTTGCAAGTGTGTATATGGATGGGACATGATAAAAAATGCCTAGTTGTGGAATTTTAGACTATAAAAGATGCCCCCTAATGTGTGAGGTCAGAAGAGAAATGATGTCTGAAATACATTAAAATATATTAGGAAAAGCACTACATAAAGTGAGTGTGTCATATGAAATAAGATCAATCTCTCCAAGGTAGGAATACCCATGCTTGGGACTAACAAAGCATGGATTCCAATCAAGTACATCACAAATCCATGTCAGATAGATATAGAAAGCATGGCCACGTGAAAGATATAAATTGGATCCATGCCAAAAAGGGTCGTAGCCATGAACAATACACAGTGGCGCTACGTCTCAAAATCATCAGAAGATATAATAGTACAATAACATATACAAGTTGATCTTCAGGAAGTATCTATGTTTGTAGCTGGACATGATAGGTTCATAACTTGAGAAATAAATTAAATATATTCAAAACTCAAGTAGAAGTACAATAAGAGTGTAACACTCACTACCCTGAGGTCTTCGACTAGTCATCACAAAAAGACTAGACGATCTCAAACATTAGGCACAAAACTTCATTGATTCTGAATGTGGACTTGATAGGACTCTTAGGATGGTAGACTTTTGAAGGTCAAGAGACTGACTACATAATGGTTGAATCGGGCTATAAAACTTCCCTTGGTCAAAAGAACGACATATAAAGTGAATCATGAAGCATGTTATTGACATAAGTCTGTGGTAAATGAGGCATCACAAACTCTCCATATGTTTGGAATATTAACCAAACAAAGGAGGAAAGAACCCTATGTAACAAGAACAACTTTCTAAGATCATGCTAAATCCAAAAACTGAGTGATAGAGACAAAGATGTTCTTTGTTCAAGGGTGACAAGATTTCTGCCAATAAAAAAGATAATGCATCCCTTTCGCCTCTTTTTTAGAATATTTTATTTTTTTGAATTTTTCATATATTTAACGATCTTGAAAAATAACAAAAGAACACTACATTACAAAGGAGGAATGAGTATCGTGGGAAGGAAAACTAGTTCCAAGTGCATGGAACATATTGATTCTCAGTGCAAGGGGACATGTGTAGGATAAGGACACTCAGGAAAAATTCCTCCATGGGACAGGGTGTCAGATCGCAAAGGAAAAAATGTTGCAAGGACTACACCTAAGGAATTCTCTAAAGGTACATCAACAACAAGATGGATCCATCATTAGGCTAAATATGCGAGAGTGAGACATGCAATGCGATTATGGATTGACACAAAGAATGAGGAGATTCCTTCAATGTAAAGTTTTACGAGCCCAGAGAAGGTAAGATCGACGGATTTTCACGTTTAGAGAGTCTAAAAAAACATTAAAAGAAGACTCCAAAGTGGTATTTTTTGTACATTTAGTCTCCCAATCCTGAAAAAGAATAAAACAATACCTGGGAATAATCTCTCGATGAGACGTGTCTCCTGAGGTGTACCTTTTTCCTAATTAATATATTGGTCAGAAAAAGGGGTAAACTTATACTTATACATGTGTGAAAGAAACAAGGACACTTGGTGAGATTTTATTATTTAGGGAGTCTGAAAAGGGATTAAATAAGGCTCCAGGGGTTTTCTTTTTCGTAAACAATCTCCAAGGCTCGAAAAAGAGATAAACCAAAACCAGGGAGAATGGCCCTTTTTCATAAATTTTGTCCCTTGATCCCAAAAAGGGATAAATGTATACCTGAGAATAATCTCCTAGAAAACCGTAGCTCCTACGGCATACCTTTTTCATAAAACTATTCATCTGGACCGAAAAAGGGGTAAACTATCGTTGGACATATGTGCCTTTAAATTTCACTTTGGTCAGCATGAAGGGAAACACAATTGCTCGTAAATATTTTCAATTTTAGGGAGTCTGAAAAGAGATTAAAGAAAACTCCATGGGGTCTCTTTTTCATATGTAATCTAAATGATGTTGAAAAGAGTAAATAATGTCTCTCTAGATGTCTCTTTCATAGTTTAAGTGATATTGAAATAAGACAAACCATGCTCTATGGGAGTCCCTTGGCTATAGGACATAAAAAGTAACCAAGAAGAAAAATGAGGCTTCAAATCCATATTCATGGAGGGACTAAAAGGACTCTTGAGCCTATAATATACTTAAAACATGGGTGCCAATGTGAAACAAAAGGTTCTAACTAGGGCACCCATGGAAAGGAGAGCTCTACCACCTAATTAAAACACTTCTAGAGGATCATGGAAGGTTATGTGTCGCACTTCGATGGGATCGAACCTATAGAAAATAAAAAAACATCAATAATATGCAAATAAAAGGTGGTATAGACCTACCCTACATGAAAATGGTGATAAATCATGTTAGTCATAGGATGTTATAAATAATTTCTCCCATTAAAGAGTCAAAATCCAATATCTCAACAGATTTATGTAACCAAAAGATCACCAAGAGAAACCAATTCATCCACCAAACCAACAATAGAGAATAATTTAGGGCCAAAATTAGGTCAAAAAAGGAAAAAAGTCTACAAATATGAGTAAAGCATCATTTTTATCATTGCATTGTGAAAAATAGATAAAAAGGACACAACCCTCTTCCTTCTTTTTCAAATTTGGAGAGCTATAGTGGACAAAATCGACTCTCTCTTGAACAAAGTAATATTTCCTTAAACTTTCATTTTCATCCATTTTTTGTAAGTTTTAGAGCAGTTTGGGGGCCACGCAACCTAAAAAACGCAAATTGTGTGTGTACATGGGAAGTGTACAGTCAACATGTGTATGTATGTTGGTTGAGATACATTCAGACCACATACATATGCTATTGTTGCTAAAATAGCCTACGTACATGCCCAATCTTAAATAAATAAATAAAAGTAACTAACCGAAAAAAACGATTTGTGATGATGCATGATGTATGTGCAGTGGCAGAAAAGAGAGCACAAAAAGGTAGACCAACTGTTTGAATAATATCCTGGGATAGTTACGGAACTAAAACAATGTGGCATATGGACATTTTTCAATGTCCTTATATGTGAGCCCAACAGAGGCTCTTAAACCATTTGATTGATTATTGGAATCCTGATGGAGGATATTTTATGCTTGAGGGACAATCTCTCATATAGACGACAAAGGGTAATTACTTCCTAACAGGCCTCTCTAGGAGAGGTGAGACAATGAACATCAATACTTTTCCACCTAGACCATATGTGATTACGCATTATATAACGACATATTGTGAGGTTGGGACTGAGAAAGTAGGGTCTTAAGTCTCGATCTAGAAAATTAGAAGTTTAAGCTTGAGGGTGGTGTTGTATATGATTGGATGGATAACTGGATCCAAAGCACTTCACCAAGATTCGAGGGATCAAATGAATTATGTCATTTAGTGTATTCAATGAGTTTTCTTTGACTGGAGCACCACTATGCTCCATTATATGAAGTCCCAACTTATAGACTGCAAGTGCGGAAAGAAGAAAAATTTTGGAATCAGAACAATACTGTGTGCATTATTTTTTGAGAGAGTTTTAGGAATAAGCCCAAAGGAGAGTGTATGAGGACATATCGCATCTTTCCCAACACTCTTCAGGTGGGCCACATTGGTTCCATTTCAAGGAGCGGGAGGGGTTCAAGAGGCATATAATGATACCTTCTTCAATTGATGAAAATGTCAAATTCCCACCATCAAAGACTACCCATATGCATGGATCAATTTTATCAAGGACCCTAACATGCCCATTCCCCCATGCGCATAACAAGATGATATAGGTACAATTTACTTTTTGATTGATTGTCTTTTTTTTTTAATTTCTTATTATGAAAGAAAAAAAAAAGATATTTTTGGTAATGGTATGGTACTAACTTACACTCTAATATGTACAGATGTGGGACCAGTTTGATTGGTGGACTTCCCTCAATATATACGTCATCCATGAGAGCAGGCCCAAGTAGGAGGAGATGTTGTAGAGGAAGTATTGTTGATAACAGAGGCTGAGAGAATTTTGACATGGGTGGAGAGGAACCTGACTTCCCCCATCTGCAGTGTCCATATGGAAGACATTGAAGGCCTAATATTGTCT
Source organism: Picea mariana (assembly GCA_032191745.1). Classification (NCBI taxonomy): domain Eukaryota; kingdom Viridiplantae; phylum Streptophyta; class Pinopsida; order Pinales; family Pinaceae; genus Picea; species Picea mariana. Next base: position 37,059 of record JASDQU011404994.1, on the reverse strand, counting down.
ATGTAGCCACATCTAGTGGGATTTCCTCGAGCATGGTTTCATCTTTTCCAACATCTAGCCAATGTCATAGTGTGTTATAGTACGACCAATAGGCCTAGAATTTAGACTAGGATTGGACATTATGAGTGTCAAGAGAACCTATTTTTTGTGTCTCTACATGTATTGAGGGATTAAGACCAACAATATATATTTGACACGTATTGAGGCCTATGGTCAATATTTTGTACCATGAAACTATTTTTCGACATGATATTATATATATACATCTATATTTTTTCCTTATGGAGTAGATATATTTTGTACATACATTTTTACATGTGTCTGTGTGTGCTCTTATTTACATACGTGAAAGATTCAAATCTAAAACATGATTTGCTAAAGCATCAATTAATTGATTAAATTTCTGAGGAACATGAATATATGTAATATAATAAAAATAATCTTCTAAGAGGCGTACCCTAAGGAAATGTCAGTGAAGGATAGGATAGTGGATGTGATAAAATCTATTCAACTACGACACTACTAATTGTGTGTCTAAAAATACGTAAAGGCAAGATATACCATGGGATAGAGTGATGCAGGAGCATCGCCCACATCAAGTGAGCCAGCACGGAAGGCAAGAGACAATTGGGCAAGCGCCAGCAAAAGTTTTGAAATTTACCTTGGGAATTGTTGTGCGATCTTAAATGAGCCATTAAGATGAGGCGCACTTGTATATTGTAATCAGACCTTGAGCACCCCGCTCTCGTCTAAAGTAGATAGAGGCATTTATGTTGAGATGAAATAGGTAGATAGAATTTAATATCAGATTAGACAGTTTTAGAAAGAAAGAGGGAAACAGGATATAGACACCCTCATTGTGCATTTGTATTATTATTGAAGTAGAAAGAGCATAGGAGAGAAGCAGAGAGCTTTGGAAGAACACCCACGTACAGAGTTTGAATTAATAGAAGAGGTTGATTCAAATACATAGTTTTGTGTTTTTTCTCTGTGTATGTATGTTGAATGCTATGCTCATGAGTATTTACTTCCTGTTGTGCATTTGGTTTACATGCTATGTATGAATTATTTCTTGTTGAGTGTTTGAAATCTGAGAAAGGAAGTAGAAGAAATGAGTTTCAATTATTTCTCTATCTGAGTAAGGAATCATGCAAAGAGTGTAGTTGGAGTCATCCGCATGGAGTGCATTGACAGAAGGCTCAGATAGTTTAACTCTTGTTCTCATTCACCCAGAAGTGAAATTGGGTTATAGGAGTCGTGCAAGGAGTGCACAAGCTTAGGAAAGTCTCAGTTGTGAATCTGAGTGAAGCATTGAAAGATTGTTGCTGTAGGTGTGCGTAGAGTCGAAGGTATTCAACACTTGGAAGTATCTGAGAGTTGCCACAAGGAGTGCGTGCAAAGATATTCTCTAAGACTCAGAGTCAGGGGAAATCTCAGGAGGGATAAGTCCCTTGAAGTTATTGAAGGTAGCACAAAGAGTTGGAGCATATTGAGTGACTCAAGGTGACGGAGGTTTGAGTCACAGTTGATTAAGTCCAGGAAGGAGTCCTTGGTTTATTTCATGAACGTATAGAGGAGGAGAAGACATAAAGTCGGGGTCTTGTGGAGAGGATTTGTTAAATCCTGCCAACCGTCAGATCTACCAGAGAAGTGAGGAGGATACAGTTACATTCGAAGTTCAAGCTCAGGAGATTCTGGACCACCGGATCTGCACATAGATACCCGTCAGTCATTGGATTGACTGGTAGTTGCACAAAGGTTAAGCTTCGTGGACATGAAGAGGAAAGTTTCGATGAGAGGTGTGGTCCTCGGGATTTCGGTGTTCGTGAAATCGGGAATTGCGAGGGCAAGTGATCGAGGATTTTCATAGTGGAAGTCCCAGACTCAATCTGAACCATCCATCCACTGGGGACGAGTGTCAAGAATCCGAAGGAAGTCGGGATTCAGCATTTTGCGATTCCTGAAGACAAAGTAACCAGAGCAGTTGAAATCGCGAATCGTGAAATAGCGAGGGACAATGAGAACTGTCCATTCTTGAGGATGCATGGCCGAGATCGAAGCTGTCGGGAAATTCCCCGAAAGAGAAAGTCAATTGTCAAGGAATTGACACTCGTGATATCGAGAAAAATGGAAGGAAAAGCACTTCGGCATTAGAACTCACGAAACCCTGAGGGGGACATGGGGTCGTTGATCCTAATAAACGATCACGGCCATTGATTTCATTTACGATGGAAAGGCTCTTAGGGACCGTTGAAAAGTCAAAGCTGTGAGCTCATTGGAGTTTCGGTGTATTAGGGTTCGGGGTTCGGTAAATCCATTTGTTTGATATCGTGAGTGGCAAAATCGCGATAGGAGAAGTCCCGATAGGTGGAGGAAGGGTCAGTGTTGACTTGCATCAGGGTTCGGGGATTCGAAACACCAACATTCGACCATTGACCTCGCGATACCATGAAGTTGGATTCCCCGATAAGTAAGAGGGGGATCACGCGAAGAGTTCTATGAGTGTAAGATTTCTCGATAGGGAAATAGAAGGACCGGTTAGTGTTCTTCGGGTCGAGGAAAGGAGGAAAGATCCTGTGAGTAGACGTGCCCTGCGGAGCGCACCTGCGTCAAGTGGTATCAGAGCGTAGAAAAACTTCTTTTCTTTCTGTAGCATAGAAGGGAAGAATTCACCATGCCACTAAGAAGAAGAGATAGACAATTACCCGATCCAGAGGAGGAAAGGGAAATGTCCAGAGGAAGGGGTAGGCAAGTGTAGAATCCAGAAGTAGAAAGAGATCTGCATAACTTACGCGCTAGAGTTGTGGACATGGAGATAAGACAAAGGTGCACAGTTGATGTAGGAGATATCAGTGAGTCCGAAAATGAAGATGATGCTAGACATGGAGAAGAAGAAATCCCAGCAGAAGATGCAACAAATGAGCGCTTACTTAAAGCTGTTGCAAGAATGGGTGCAAAGGTGAAGATGGACATTCCAGTGTATGAGGGAAATCTGGATGGAGAAGAGCTTCTAGAATGGATTAGAACTCTAGACACCTATTTTGACTATGAAGATATCTAAGAGGACAAGAAGTTCAGGCATGCCATCATGATATTAAAAGGACATGCAGCCTTGTGGTGGGATGAACTACAAGCAGATAGGCGTTGCCAAGGCAAGCAGAAAATTAAGAGTTGGGACAGGATGATTGCAAGGATGAAGGCAAAATTCATTCCCAGGGACTATCAAATTTCTCTATTCAGGAGGATGAAGAACCTGAGATAGAATATGATGTCAGTAAAGGAATATACTAAATAATTTTACAGGTTGAATATCAGAGTAGGTCATCGCGAAAGCAATGATGAAAAAGTGGCCAGGTATATGAATGGATTGAGATATGAGATTCAGGATGAAATGATTATGGTGACCATCCGAAGGGTAGAATATGCTTATCAAATGGCTCTGAAATTTGAAGAGAAGCTGAGCCGAAAGAAGAGTCAAAGAGGCCAAGGCAGAATTCATCCCAGAGGCAAATCAGTTGCCCAAGAAAGAACCCAGAAGCCCAGGGACGACTGGAAGAAACCTCAAACTCAAGTCAAGAGAGGTGGAAGTTCACAACAAGGGAAATACGCTGAGAAAAGAGAACAACATACTGAGCAGAGAGGAGGATATGTTTATAATAACACTTTTCCTCGTACCAGAGGTAGAGGAAGAGGAAGAGGTGGAGTAATCACATGCTTCACGTGTGGAAAAAATGGGCACAAGTCATTCGAGTGTCCAGATAAAAAGAAAGAAACTGGAGAGACTCACATCTCCGAGGCACATGGGAGAAATGATGAGGTGGAAGACATTGAAGGGGGAAGATCGCTGATGATGCGAAAAGTTATTTTGACACCCGAAAAGGAGGTGGATAGTTCAGTCCAAAGGACTAGACTTTTTTGGACTGCTTGCAAAACCAAGGACAGAGTGTGCAAGGTCATTATGGATAGTGGTGGCACGGACAATCTCGTTTCAACCAAGATGGTAGAAAAGCTGGAGTTGGAGACGACTGATCATCCAAGTCCATATAAAGTTTCGTGGCTACAAAAAGGACATCAGGTAAATGTCACTAAACCATGCTTAGTTGAATTTAAGATAGGAGGATATAATGGTAAGATATTATGTGATTTTATTCCTATGGATGTTTGTCATCTATTGTTGGGTAGACTGTGGCAATATGATAGAAATGTGATTCATGGTGGGAGAATGAACACATACACCCTAGAGAAGAATGGGAGGACTCATATGTTGCTTCCAATCAAAGATAAGGAGGTAAAACTGGAAGTAAGTAACGTTGTACTTCTCATGAGTGGGAAGGAACTTCTTACATAAGTTAAGAAGAAGGAGGATCCACAATTCATTATGGTTAGGAAGCTGAGGATTGTTCTAACTAGCACAAGAGTGGATGATTTGCTAGGAGAAGTTCAGGAACTGTTGGAAGAGTTCACTGATATAGTAGTGGACAAATTAACTCATTCGTTGCCACTGATGATAAGTGTGAGTCATCATATCGATCTCATACCAGGAGCCAGTTTTCCAAACAAATCCGTGTACAGATTGACACTGCAGGAGAATGAAGAGGTTAAAACACAATTCCAGGAGTTGTTGGACAAACGTTTGGTCAGGGAAAGCTTGAGTCCATGTGTTGTTCTGATAGTACTCAGTCCGAAGAAATATGGAGGCTGGAGGATGTGCACAGATTCAAGGGTGATCAATAAGATAACCATTAGGTACATATTTCCATTGTTGAGGATGGATTATTTGTTGGATTGCTTAAGTGGAGCAATTTTTTTTTCAAAGATTGATTTGAAGAGCGGTTATCATCAGATTCACATGAGAGAAGGTGATGAGTAGAAGACAGCATTCAAAACAAACAAAGGGCTGTATGAATGGCTTGTTTTGTCGTCTGGCTTAACAAATGCGCCAAGTACCTTCATGAGGTTGATGAATGAAGTCTTGAAGGAGTTCATCGAGAAATTTGTCATCGTGTACTTGGATGACATACTGGTTTTCAGTAAAATGGAAGCTGAACATCTGAAGCATTTGGCTATAGTGATGCAGAAATTGTAGCAGGAGAAGCTGTTGATAAACATGAAGAAGTCCTCATTCATGAAGATAGAACTCATCTACTTGGGGTTTGTTATTTCGGAAAATGAGTTGAGGATGGATCCAGATAAGGTGGAAGTAATCAAAAAGTGGCCATCACCGAGGAACATATTTGAGGTGAGAAGTTTTCATGGATTGGATAGTTTCCACCAAAAATTCATCAGGAATTTTAGTGGAATCAGCGCAGTGATGATGGATATAGTGAAGAAAATACATAAATATTTTCATTGGACTGAAGAAGCTGAAAAGAGTTTCAAATTGTTGAAGAGGAAGATCACGGAACAATGAATTTTGGTATTGCTGAATTTCCAAAAGACATTTCAGGTGAAATGCGATGCAAGCAGATTTGTGATAGGAGCGGTCTGGATTCAAGATGACAGGCCAATTGTATATTTCAGCGAGAAGTTGAATGAAGCAAAAGTGAAGTACTCCACATATGACAAGGAATTTTATGCCATCATTTAGGCCTTGAAAAAGTGGAGGCACTATTTGATTCCGAAGGAATTTGTTTTTTATAGTGATAACCATGCATTACAGTTTGTGACTCAACATGAGAAGTTGAATCAGAGGCATGTTAAGTGGGTTGAATACATGCAGAATTTTACATTTGTGATTAAACATATTTCTGGTGCTACTAACAAAGTTGTTGATGCTTTGAGCAGGAAGTGTTTGTTGTTGCAGGAGTTCTGAGTCAAAACATTGGGTTTTGATGATCTTAGAGACATGTACGTAGATGATCCAGGCTTCAAGGAGGCGTATGAAGCAGCTGAGAATCCAATTCTCGGGGATAGAAGCTAGTGGGACGAATACATGATCTAGGAAGGATTGTTGTTTAGAGGCAATTAGCTATGTATTCCAAATTGTTCCATGAGGGAGAATCTACTGAAGGAGAAACACAGTGGAGGATTGGCCAGACATTTCGGTCATGATAAAACATTTGAAAAGCTGAGCGAGTCATACTTTTGGCCAGGGATGCAATCAGAGGTCAAGATATTTGTAGATAGATGCAGAATTTGCCAGCATTCGAAGGGGAGGAAGAAGAATGTGGGTTTTTATCAACCATTGCCCATACCAGAGAAGCCATGGGATGCGATTAGCATGGATTTTGTATTGGGGTTGCCAAGAATGCAAAGAGGATTTGATTCAATCTTTGTGGTGGTGGATAGATTTTCCAAGATGGCACATTTTATCCCATGTCAGAAAACCAGTGACGCGACTCACATCGCGAACCTGTTTTTCAAAGAAGTCATTCGACTTCACGGCTTACCAAGGAGCATAGTTTTGGATAGAGATACAAAGTTCATAGGGAATTTCTAGAGAACCTTATGGAAGAAGCTGGGAACTAACTTGTTGTTTAGTTCAATGTATCATCCACAGACGGATGGGCAGACAGAAGTGGTAAATAAAAGTCTAGGAGATTTGCTGAGAAGCTTGGTGACAGAGCACCACAACAGTTGGGATAATGTATTGCCGCAGGCAGAGTTTGCGTATAATGAATCAGTGAACAGGAGTACAGGAAAAAGTCCATTCCAGGTTGTTTATGGAATACAACCGAGGGGAATTTCTGAATTGAGGGATTCAGAACAGACTACAATTAGAAGCGCTAGTGTAGAAGAATTCGTTGAGGCGATGAAATAACTTCACAGTCAGGTGAAGGAGCGGTTGCAGAATTCAAGCCAGGAGTATAAGCACAGAGCTGATCAACATAAAATACAACTTTAGTTCGAGGTTGGTGATCTGGTTCTGGCACATTTGAGAAAAGAAGGGTTCTGGAGAGGAACGTACAATAAATTGAAGATGAAGAAAATTGGACCATGCAAGGTCTTGAAGAAAATGGGAGAAAATGCTTATGAGAATGAATTAACTGATGGGATCGGAATTTCTCCGATATTCAATGTCTCAGATTTGTACCCATACAAAGCTAAGGAAGTAGGAACAAGTGATGAATGGCCAAAGGTTCAGTGGAAAAAGAAGATGCTAGTTGTAGATAAGCCACAGATGGAGCGGATACTCGATAAAAGAATTGGTAAGAAGACCAGAAGGAAAGAATACTTTGAGTATCTGGTCAAATGGAAGAACCATCCAGTTGAAGATGCCAGTTGGGAGAATGAGGTAGAGATTCTGAAGCATGGACAGACCATGCAGGAGCTCATGGACAGGAGCCCATGAAAAGTTTCAAGCGAGGGAGTATGATGCAGGAGCATCTCCCACGTCAAGCAAGCCAGTGCGGAAGGTAGGAGACAACTGGGCAAGTGCTAGCACAAGTTTTGAAATGTACCTTGGGAATTGTTGCGCAATCTTAAATGAGCCATTAAGATGAGGCGCACTTGTATATTGTAATCAGACCTTGAGTGCCCCGCTCTCGTCTGAAGTAGATAGAGGCATTTATGTTGAGATGAAATAGGTAGATAGAATTTAATATTAGATTAGATATTTTTAGAAAGAAAGAGGGAAACGGGATATAGACACCCTCATTATGAATTTGTATTATTATTGAAGTAGAAAGAGCATAGGAGATAAGCAGAGAGATGTGAAAGAAAACCCATGTATAGAGTTTGAATTAATAGAAGAGGTTGATTCAAATCCATGGTTTTGTGTTTGTTTTGTGTGTATGTATGTTGAATGCTATGCTCATGAGTATTTACTTCCTGTTGTGCATTTGGTTTACATGCTATGTATGAATGATTTCTTGCTAAGTGTTTGAAATCAAAGAAAGGAAGTAGAAGAAATGAGTTTTAATTGTTTCTCTATCTGAGTAAGGATTCCTGCAAGGAGTGCAGTTGGAGTCGTCCACAAGGAGTGCATTGGCAGAAGGATCATATAGTTTAACTCTTGTTCTCATTCACCCAGAAGTGAAATTGGGTTATAGGAGCCATGCAAGGAGTGCATAGGCTAAGGAAAGTCTCAGTTGTGAATCTGAGCAAAGCATTAAAAAACTGTTGCTGCAGGTGTGCACAGAGTCGAAGGTATTCAACACTTGGAAGTATCTGAGAGTTACCACAAGGAGTGCATGCAAATATCTTCTCTAAGAATCAGATTCATGAGAAATCTCAGGAGGGATAAGTCCCTTGAAGTTATTGAAGGTAGCACAAAGAGTTGGAGCATATTGAGTGACTCAAGGCAACGAAGGTTTGAGTCACAGTTGATTAAGTCCAGGAAGGAGTCCTTGGTTTATTTCATGAACGTATAGAGGAGGAGAAGACAAACGGTTAGGGTCTTATGGAGAGGATTTGCGAAATCCTGCGAGCCATTAGATCTACCAGAGAAGCGAGGAGGATATGGTTACATCTAAATTTAAATCTCAGGAGATTTTGGACCGTCGGATCTGCACATAGATACCCATCAGTCGTTGGATTGACCGGGAGTTGCATGAAGGTTAAACTTCATGGATGTGAAGAGGAAAGTTTCGACGAGAGGCGTGGTCCTCAGGATTTTGGCGTATGTGAAATTGGTAATCGCAAGGGCGAGTGATCGGGAATTTTCATAGTGGAAGTCCCAGACTCAATCTGAACCATCCATCCACTGGGGACATGTGTCAGGAATCCGAAGGAAGTCAAGATTCAGCGTTTCACGAATCTTGAAGACAAAGTAACCGGAGAAGTTGAAATCACAAATTGCAAAATAGCGAGGGACAGCGAGGACCGTCCATTCTTGAGGATGCATGGTCGAGATCGAAGTCATCAGGAAATTCCCCGAAATGGAAATTCAATTGTCGGGGAATCGACACTCGTGAGATCGGGGAAAACAAAAGGAAAAGCACTTCAGCATTAGAAGTCGTGAAACCCCAAGGGGGACCTGGGGCCGTTGATCCTAATAAATGATCATGGTCGTTGATTTTGTTTATGGCGGAAAGACTCTCAGGGACCATTGAAAATTCAAAGCCCCAAGCTCATCGGAGTTTTAGTGTATCAGGGTTCAGGGTTCGGTAAATCCATTTGTTTGATATCGCGAGTGGCGAAATCACGATAGGATAAGTCCTGATAGGCGGAGGAAGGGTTAGCGTTGACTTGCATCGGGGTTCAGGGATTCAAAACACCAACGTTCGACCATTGACCTTGCGATACTGCGAAGTCTGATTCCCCAATAAGTAAGAGGGGGATCATGCAAAGAGTTTTGTGGGTGTAATATTTCTCGATAGGGAAATAGAAGGACCGGTTAGTGTTCTTCGGGCTGAGAAAAGGAGGAAAGATCATGTGAGCGAATGTGCCCTGCAGAGCACGCTTGCGTCATAGAGCATCATGTAGTAGTGATATAACTACAATATATTTAGAAATATTGTTGGTTAATTCCCCTAGCCAACCACCTCCCAAGGGCACCAACTGACCAGTGGACACAAATATCACCCAATATGTAGAAGCAAGCCTTCAATTATTTCATTTTGCACCATCCACGAACCCAACATAAACCTCAAATTTCATCAACATATTCCATAAAGTAGATACAAAAATAAACAACACTTCCATAAGACAAAAAGAACTAAAACTTATAGATAAATATAAAATATTTACAAGAAGTCACACAAAGGTGACCAACCTGAGCATAATACTTCTTTAAATAAAGCCCATTTATGGTCCCATGAAACACACTTCCTTCAAAATAAACCAATCAGTACACGCGCCTTTTTCCAAAACTTTCTTTATAATGAACGATCCAAACCACATGGGTTTGAAATTTCCTTCCCCCAAGGGGTCCTTATCTTGATCATATACCAAGACAAGATCACCTTCATAGAAATCCCTAGGGTGGACCGATCTATCATATTGACACTTGACCCAAATTTTATGAGCCTCGTTGGACATGGTTGTATCTTTCCGCTCCTTGAGATAGATAAGATATTCTTCAAGTTTAGTTGTGTTGGGTAGTAGTTCCACTGCCAACTTGAGGGAATAAATCTAATACTCTATAGTCAAAACTTCCTCCATCCTATAAAAAAGTTGGAAGGGAGAGAACCTTGTAGAAGTCTTGACAAAGGTTCGATATTCCCAAATAGCATAGTATAAAATAAAATTCCAATTCAAATTATTCGAATTGATTGTCCATTGGAGAATGTTTTTAAGAGACTTGTTGAAAACCACCACCTAGCCATTCACCTATGTATAATAGGGTGAGGAATTTTCTGGTCTGAATCCTAGACTTGATTTTAACTCTGTTAGCATTTTATTTTAGAAGTGACTGTCATGGTTAGTGACAATCTCTTTTGGTATATCGAACCTTGAAATGATTTGGTTGAATATAAAGAGTTCTATAGTTTCTCCATCATTGTTAAACATTGGCATGGATTTGAATCCCTTGGTGAAGTAGTCTACAACCACAATGATGTATAGATTTCCCCTAGCATAAGTTCGGTGGCATGTGCTGAAATTAATCCCCCACTTAGTGAAGGCGCCAACTATGATGAAGAGAAAAATAGGAGAATGGTTTTCCTTCATCTTGCAAGAGAACATCTAGCATGGATAACACTTCTTAATTTCCTCAATACAATCTTTGAATAGAGAGGGCTAGAAGTATCCAACACAAAGGATTTTATGAGTTTTCGTTAACCCAGAAAGGTGACTACCACATGCTCTAGTGTGGAAATCATTTAGCACAAGATCTTCTTCTTCATGGGTAAGAAAACAACGAAGAATAAAATCAAATCCTCAACAATAAAAAATGTCATTGATAATAAGGTAATGGTGGGCTTGATGACATATCTATCGATGCTCATCACTATAAGCAAAGGGGAGGCACTTCAAATTCTGGATATACACAAGTATATACCGATACCAAGGGTCGGAAGACGCAATGAGGAAGAGGTCCTCATCCAAAAATTAATTCTCAGGAAAACATTTTCCACTCTTAATCATAAGCTCTGAGATTAACTCTACAAATACCATAGTATTCTTGGACTTTTCCAGAACAAAGTCCAAAACAAACTCTTGTACAATAATGATCCACCAACTAATATTTTTTCCATTGAATCATTGCGTAAAAACATATTGAAAGGGATTGACGATGATCATGAAGGAAGTCTTACATAGTAACATATAATGACAGAATCGCAGGAGGGCATGGAAAAATGCCAGAGCCGGTTTCTCAAAATGAGTATAGTTGATCTATGGTCTGATTAATCCCTAGATGAGGTAATAGATAATGTGTTCTTGGAGTGCATCATCTTACTAAACTAGCTGGACCATGTTGATGGTGGATTCTACTACATCCAAATACAATACGAAATCCTTTCCATAATCAAGAGGGATGAGTTGAGGGGAAGACACTTAGGAGCTTTTCAATGCTTCAAAAGAGTTTTGAGCCTCTTCGTCCAAATATAAAGGGATCCCTTTCTTAAAAATACACATAAACCCCTTTGTGATTTTAGCATAGTGATTGATGACTCACCATAAAAAGTTATCCTTCTCTTGGAGGCTTTGAAGTTGAGGTACTGTGCACAGGAGAGGCAATTGAACTATTGCCTAAACCTTGAGGGGATCAACCATGATCCCTTTGTTGGACACAATAAATCCAAAAATACATCCCTATCTAATGCAAAAATTACATTTGTTGTTATTCAAATGAATACGGTAATAATGAAACCTCTCAAAAATAAGATGAAGATGATCGAGATAGTCAAATCTCTTCTGAGAACATGACACAATATCATCAAGGTAGTCTTCAAATATATCTTTAAGGTCATGAAAAGTGAATGTGATGGCCTGCTGGAAAGTAGCTCCAGCATTTTAAGGCCAAAGGGAATTTTATTATATGAAAAGGTACCCCAAGGGCATATAAATATGGTCTTGTGTTGGTTCTCAGGCCACATATGGATTTTATTATACCCTAAGAAACTATCCATAAACGTAAAAATTTTGCAACCCACACACATATAAATAATTTAATCAATGAAGAAGGTAGGAAAGTTATATTTTGGGCATGCATTGTTTAGATCAAGGAAATCCATGCATACTCAAACTGTACCCTACTTTTTGTTTATGGGAACATGATTCAACACCCATTCTGTCAACTCGACTGGTTAGATGAAACCTGCCTTGAGCAATTTTTCTACTAATCCTTACTGGTCACTACCTTTCGAGTGTTGATCGGGTAGAGATTTTGTTGAACGGGGTTAGCATCAAGACAATTTTTATTCTCATGTTCAACAATAAGGGGTCACTGCCTAGAATTTTCTTGTATGACCAAGAAAAAATGTCACGAAACTATTTGAATAAATCAATATACATTCGAATCTCCTTCGGGGAACAGTCCTCCCCAATGAAGACATTTTTGACACCATGGGGATTTTGGAGATATCAACTAGGATTGTCTTGGCTATGTTTTCCATGTTTCCTTGGACATATATCCCATGTGATGTCAAAGATTTGATGGGGCAAGTGACATCTCCATTCATGGTTGACATAAATTCTCCTTCTTCCACTCTCCTAATCTTGGGAAAATAATATGATCTATGACAAAGATCATCCCAAGGCCTATCTGGAGTCATCATTCCTTCTAAAATTTCCTCGTCAGAAGGAAAGATAGATTCCAAAGTATTGTGTTAAGTAAGATAATCTTGATCCCAAATAGGCTCTATAATGAGACCCAACTCTTGAGGGGGAGCTAGATCAAGGTTTTCATAGGCTTGATAGACAACACTTTACACAACCTTAGTTGTAGAGAGGGGAATCCCCATGCCAAGATTTTCTACCCACTCTATCAAAGATAATGGGGAAGGTAAAGGCCATGGATTGTCAAAGTAATATGTTTGAAAGAAACTCACATGAATAATAGTAGTTTTACATTGATTGAGGAAAACTAAAATAAACTTAACGTCATCTAAAGTTGGTGGCAAGTCAAACGTACCCATCAAATATGGAAAAAAACCAAAACCTAATTTGATATTACTCTACTCTAGATTATCAATCATCAGGACCTTCGATTCCCCTAATGAAGGTTCAGGACGAGAGAATGACAATTGATCGACAATGACGATCCTTCCTTCATGAGAAACACATAGCACTCACAAAACTAAGGACACTAATGATTTCATCGCATAAGTCCAAATTCAACCCAACAAAAGGTTGTATTCAAGAGGTGCATTGACTACTTCGACTTTGACACATACAAGTTTTCCCTCCAACTACATGGGAAAGGAGGGGATTAGGTCATGCAGTCGAAAAGAATGGCCATCAAATGTAGTTAACAATGTGGGCAATGGAGCTAAATCAGGATGACCAATATCCTTCCAACATGAAAGTGACATAACACAAGTCTATTCTCCCTTTTCTACCATAGTACAAAAGATGTTTCACATCAAATATTTTATGGTGTAAACCACTACTATCTAAAAGGTGACATTATAAGGAAAACGAGTTTTTACATTGGAGGAGCCAAACACAATAGATCCTGAATTAGTAGGCTCGTAGGCACCTAAATTCAACATCAACACTTTTCTTTGTGAGGGGAAACTCTAGTTAACCTCTAGAGTAGACATTGTGCAAGGGGTTTTCCTTATCTCTTCAACAACATAGTAGTTATGGGAAACCCATGCATTTGGGTTATAATAAACATTCGTGAACCCACCTTTGGGGATACAATTCATTGTGTCTCCTATAGACTTCTCAATATGAAGAGGTGTTGATGGTTCAGGAGCTCCCTTTACATTATCCAAAGATTCAGGCATTCCATAATCATGGGTTGTATTCTACAGATAATCATACACCCTCATCATATATACATTTTTGGATTCAAGATTAGAGTCCTGTGTGGTGGCACCTTGATTTCCCCCAGGTATGTTTTTGGATGAGGATTTTTGCATCATATTCTTCCCTTGAGGAAAAGGGTTAGTTAACACAACAGATTGTTGTTGCACCAACAAATTTTGGGCATCCTTGATTCATGTGAATTGATGAGTTAGGTGGTCATCCTTGCAAATATTAGAAGGGAACTTGACCTTCTTCTTTTCATTTTTTCCCTCTACAACATTGTTAGAAGCCTTT
>JASDQU011404993.1:108688-121953 GCA_032191745.1 Picea mariana | reverse complement strand
GAGGGAGAGGAGGTAATGTAGAGAACGGATAGAGAGAGTAAGTGGGCTAAAGAGAGAGAGAGGGAGAGGTGGGGAAGAGGGAGATAAGGAGAGAGGGGAATAGGGGGAAGAGGGAAAAACAAAGTGGGGGGAAGAGAATGAGAAATATATAGGGAGAGAGAGGTCATATAGAGATAGGAATATAGAGGGAGGGAGGGAGAGGGGGAGAGAGGGAGAGAGAGAGAGAGAGAGAGTTATTTATTATTAACAGAAACATGTGCATGTTCCTATTCCTAATAATGAACACATGTTTTAAGAACACGCATGCACTTTAGGAATGTGTGTGCATGCTTAAGGAATGCATGCGTGTTCCTAAAGCATGTTCACATTCCTTTGAATTCAATTTTTTTTTGGGCAGGAGTCAAAACTTTATCGTACATCTATGTTGACTTGGTTGCCTCATATTTAGGTTTGGGATGAAAAATCTAGTGGTTCAGTATGCAAACTGATAAAAACCTCCATTTTTGTGAATACATATCTATATATTTGTCATTGATGTTATTTTTCTATGGGCTAAACAATTTTGTTGTTGACGAAACTATAGACATATATAGAGTCAGCCATGCAAATTCCAAATGTATATATATAATTAATATTTTTTACTATTTTTGATCTATTTTCATCTTCACATATATGAAAATCCTAAAATACATACCTCTCTTATTTATGCTATAATGTTTTTCATCTTAACCATTTCTCAAATGAGTTATAGGTGGAACTACAGGAGACTGATATGTACAATCTAAAAAAAAAATGTTTTGGTCATGTTAAAACCCTCTTATCATGCATGGACAAAAGACGTAATTGGATATGTTGACTTTGATAAATTTTTAAAGTATAAAATTAATATTATAAAATTCCAAATTGTAAATTCGAAAAGCTAATTCAAATTCCTATGTTTCATATTCTTACACCATATTCAAATTCATTGTAAAAGTACCTTGAATAATCCCTCCAAGTTAACATTTTGTTATTTTTCTAGGTTTGCATTACCACTAATGTGTCATAAGAGACCATCATTATCTTGCACTCACTCGTTTCCTTAAAGTATGTGGATTTATGAGGGAACAATGACTAATTTTGATCCAAATAATTGAAATCCATTCATGTACTTTCCACTTTCTACTCATGTAAGGTACCATATCTATTGTAATAGTAGAAAATAGGAATATTGCAAAGAATAACTGTGGAATAACATAATTTATGAAACCACAACACCAAAATAATGCCCTTATTGATAGGAAACAATGTTCACTTGCCTCTTCGAGGGGGAAAACTATATAAGAGTAGTGATATATGACAATAATTATCAAGACAAAAACTTCTCATACCCTCAACTCCTATTTATACTAAATCCATATACCAAAAGAATAATCTAGAGGAAGATCTTTCTAGAAGTGGGATCTTGTATTAGGTCTTCTTACATTTGATTGATTATTCCTTATTACTAGGCCTTATTAATATCATCCTTTATTACATGGGAAATATATTATTCTACCTATGTGAGGGGTTAGGGAGTTTCGGTCCCTAACATGCCCTCCCCCTTAAAAACAACCTTGTACTCAAGACTTGAGATGGAGAAATTGTTGCAGAATGGTGGTCGACTCCCAGGTGGCATATTTTGGTTATGTGTCCTTCCAATGAACTAGAAATTCCTTGATAGTGTGTTGTCAGAGATGATGCTCACGTTGGTATAGTACTTCTTGTGGTTGTATCCAAATGGAACCTTTTTCATCTAACTCAAGGATGCTGGTCTAAGTATGGCACTTAGTTCCAATCACTTTCTTTAAGTAAGAAACATGAAAAATAGGGTGGAGCTTAGAGTGACTAGGAAACTCTATCTGGTAGGCCACAAACCCCACTCTTTTGATAATATGGTATGGACGATAGAATTTGGGGGTGAGTTTATGATGTTGTTGGGATTTGAGTGAATTTTTCTTTTAAGGTTGCAGACGAAGAAACACCTAGTCCCCTTCAGCAAATTCATGTTCAAAACAACCTTAGTTTGCTTGTTGTTTCATGTGATTCTGATCCATGACCAAATTTTCTTTGAGAGTGTGGAGGATGGTCATGTGGACTCTAAGAGTTTGGTCTATTTGTTGAATCTTGAAGATGCCTCACATTTATGATACAACTGAAGGTGACAGTTTTCCATAAACTTCTTCAAAGGGAGTCATGTGAGTGTTAGTGTGGTAAGAAGTGTTGTACCACCATTTGGCGATGGGTAACCACTAAACCCATCGATTCTATCTATCATATAAAAAACACCTCAAATAGATATCCAAACACTTGTTGACTACTTCAGTTTTTCCATCAGTCTGAGGATGATATGCTGTGATGAGGTGTAATTGGGTTCCTTGGAGTTGGAAAAATCCTTGCCAAAAAGCGCTGGTGAAAGTGGGATCACTGTCAAACACAATAGAATGAGGCATTCCATGGAGTTTGAAGATATGATCCATAAAAAAATGAGCTATGTTGGGGGTAGTGAACGAGTTTTGAAGAGTACATAAATGAGCATATTTGGAAAGATGATCCACTACTACTTTGATGACTAACTTATTTCCTGATTTAGGTAAGCCAACAATGAAGTCCATAAAAATATTTGTCCAAATAGTAGGTGGGATTGGAAGCAGTTCAAGTGTAACTGGGGCTTTGAATGTCTCTCCCTTATTGCATTGATAGATATCACATTCGACCACAAAGGTGAGAATGTCATGTTTCATACCATCCTAGAGAAAATAATGTTTGAACCGTTCATATGTTTTGGTAATACTAGAATGCCTAGTTGTATGCGAAGAATGAAACTCAAAGAGCACGGTGAATTTAAGGGTCAATTGTTTGCTTAAATACATGTGACCTTTTTATCAAAGCTTGTCCTGGTGCCATGAGTACCCTCGATTATCTTGTGGATCCTATTGTAGTGTTAGGATTAGTATTCAATGTTTGGGGTCTTGCAACCATTCCTAGTGAACTGCCTAAAGCCAATATGTGACAATAAATGAGAGGGAAAAAAGAAAACCATCTTATTCATATTTCTTGGAAAGGGAATCAAACACAACAATTTATTTTCCTTTTCTTTATATGATCTCATAATCATAGCCAAAAAACTTGGTTACCCATGTTTGTTTCTCCGGGAAAGAAATTTGTTGTTCCAAAAAATACTTGAGACTTTGATGATAAGTTTTTGTTTGGAAGTAATTCCCCAAGAGATAAGGATGCCAAATATACACAATATGAAGAATAGCCAAAATTTACTTTTCATAGGTGGAATGGCCAAAATGGTGCTCAGACAATTCTTTGCTGGTGAAATCCAAAGGTCTACCATATTGCATGAGAACAAACCTAATGCATTTCCTTGAGGCATCACATTCCAGTACAAAGTCTTGTTGAAGTAAGGGAGAGCCATAAATGAAGTAGTGCACAAATCATCTTTCAAATCTTGGAATTCTTGGTTGGATGCTAGATTCCAACTTAAAGCATTATTTTTAAGGAGCGTTATGAGAGGAGTGACAAGTTTTCCATAATTCTTAACAAACTTGCGATAATATCCCATCAAACCCAAGAAAACACATAGACCTTTAAGAGTTTTTGGGCACGGAAAATCCTGCATAGCTTCAAATTTATTTAGATCTATGTGGATACCATCCTAGCCGACAATATGTCCCAGGTACTCAAATTCATAGGCTCCAAAGGCACATTTAGATTGCTTAAGAAAAAGTTTGTGCTGACATAGTAGCTATAGGACTTGATCCTCATGGGATATATGTGCTTTCCAAGATTTTCTATAGATGAGAATATCATCAAAGAAAACCAAGACAAAATCACGGAAGAAAGGACAAAACACATGATTCATAAGACTTTGAAAAGTGGCAGGAGAATTAAAGAATGGCATAACCAAGAACTCATAATGACCCTTATGAGTTATAAATGTAGTCTTGGGAGTGTCTTCTTCTTTCATACAAATCCGGTGTTAGCCATAGTGGAGATCAAATTTAGTAAAATACTGAGCAACACTTAATTCATGCAAAAGGTCATCAATGACAGGAATGGAAAATTTGTCTTTGATGGTGAGCTTGTTGAGAAATAGAAAATCAGGACACATGCGCCAAGTACCTTATTTCTTGAGTACCATGACTATTGGAGAAGAATAGGGACTTGCACTGCGATGGATGGCACTAGCTTCTAGTAATTCTTGAAAAATCTTATCAATTAATTCTTATAGGAGAGGGAATGATGATAAGGGAAACAAATTGGAGGAAGAATTCCCACAAAAAGAGGAATCAAATGATCATGGACACCACGATAAGGTGAAAGTACCTGGTGTTGAAATTGTAACTATGGTTGGTATTCATAATGTGAAAACTAAAAAGTGAAAATTAGTTTAGTATAAGTATATATAATAAATAAGAAGTTATTTATTATCCATGGGACACATCCTTTCATGGATGGTCACCATATGTTCTATATATATGAAACATTCATCATTGTAATAACATAATTCAAATACACAATATCATATCATTTAGAAAAATCAACATGGTATTAGAGTAGGACTAGGCTTGACTCCCTCATGGGAGGGTCCAGGAAAAGAGAGATAGTTTGTATTTTGTGAAGAGTTTTGGAATGCGCATGAAAATTGAAGGCTATGTGCATATATAGAGAATGATTTCTATAGTGCAGTAAGCAATGTGCATATATATAGATGGATGTATATACTACAGGGAATGATCTTTGCAGAAATCTAGTGAATGTACCCATGAATAAACACTTTGGGGATCAGTTGCAGAACCCATGCGAGCGTGAGGATTCAAAGCATATTTTAGAATCCATATCACAATAGTGATTGAGGACTATATTATTAAGACAACCTATGCCCATTTTCTGAATGCCAACCAATAATAATTGTATTAGGAAGACATATAGAGGGATACTGATGGATTCTTGATATCTTTCCTGGATATCACAAAAATTACAGTGTCAAATACAGAAACATGCTTGAATTCATTAATGAACACCATTTTATTGAAAGAAAATTGATTCACGCAGTTTCTCGTATTCTTCATGAAATTTAGAATAGACATGAGTTCTGCAATGATATTGACTAATGTTAGTGTTTGTTCATCTTTTGTAAAACCAGAGGCAAAGTATATAACTATGAAAATGGAAACTAGAAAAGAAATCACCAGAAATAAACTCAGCTGATGAAATCAATTGTGAAATATTTAGAATGTACATTTAGGCACAAGATATCTGTGTTATTGATGTCTCTAGAAACGAGGAAAAATTAAGTTCAAATGAGGAAAAATGAATTTCAAATTGGGCAACAACTATATCAAAAAAACAATGAGGACTGAGTAAAAAGATATTAAATATAGTCCAAGTTGGGATTGGGGCCATAACTGAGATTGGAAGGAACTTGCTAAAAATCATAGGGTTGTGTGATTTCAAGTTTTGGCCTTGGAGTGTAACTATGATTTGTTGTCCTTGAGATCCTTTGCGTATGTCAATGTGGGTTGTGTAGTTGCAAGATAAGGATGCAAAAATAGAATTCATGGGATCTCAATTTTGAATACTTACAATTATATCATGAATGTCTAGTTATCTAATAGTAACTTTGTAAAAGTTTGAAAGCCTATTTAAATATGGGTGCCCATGATCAGGATGAGGAGTTGATTCTCTAACAATTGCAAGAAATTTGTGAAAAGAAGGATCTTGACAAGAGGGTTCTCCAAGAAAGAGGGAGAATCCAATGAGGTAAACTAGACAAGCATGATTTGCTTTAGTGTAAGAGGGAGCTAGTTGGCTCATGTAGAAAGGAATACATGAAGGGAAAAACCTTCCAACATGATGTCAAGGAGAGACATTTCCAGATGTGATGCTCAAAGACAAAAAAATATCTAGGAACAATATAGCTCCAAGATATATCATACCAGATAGCAGAGACAGTTCCAATGATCATGGATACAACCAATTAGACCCATTATAGAACATCTATGGTGATAGACCCAATGGAGGTGGAAGGAACAATATGAGTCCCAAAGGGAGCAGTTGCAGAGAGAGTGGAGGAGCTACTCTCAGTACATGCAAATCCACTTCTAGAGGAGCTAGTCCCATATTAGTTATTCTTGGGATGATCCATTTCTCTTGTCAGGAGATTGAGTATTCTTCGAGGGATTGGAAGTGTCATAGAGCCCGGGCATGAAATTCCTATGAAAGAGGAAGTACACAGTTGTGATCTTACAGAGATATGGAATAATGGATTGCAGGTCCATGACCACACCCATGATATCAAATTTGAAGAAGTTGAATGAGGAAACTTAAGACATAAATTTGGTGGACCCTACAATGTAGAGAAAACTAGTTGGGTCCTTGATGTACCTAGTGAACATCAGGCTAGATATATGTTTTATGAGCACCTTGAGCCAATTCATGATTGAACCAAGGAAATTGTAGTGGATTGTTGCAAAACATGTGTTGAGGTACCTACATGGTATAGTTGGGTATGGACTCAGATACTTCTCAAGTGGATAAGTAATGTTGCAAGGATATAAAAACTTTGATTGGGAAGGGAGTGTAGATGACATAAAGAGTACCTATGGTACATGTTTAAGTTTGGGCTCATCCATGATATCTTGGATTAGCAGGAAACAAAATACTATGGCACTCAGCACTATAGAGGTAGAGTACATTGCAGCGTTTGATGATTGTATGGAAGCAGCATGGCTCCATAAGTTGATTTTTGGACTATTTGATCATGTGTCAAATTTGATTTTGATATTTTGTGATAATCAAAGCTTTGTGAAGCTTTCATAGAACCTAATGTTCCATGACAGGTCGAAGCACATTGCGATCAAGTATTATTACATCTATGATTGAGTCCAAAAGGGAGAAGTAAAACTCCATTATATCTCCATCAATGAGAAAATAGTAGATATTATGATGAAGCACTTTTCCAAAGGGAAGTTTTTGTACTTCAGAGACAAGTTGGGACTTGTGTAGATTACTGCCTTGGTTGAGAGGGAGTCTTGATCTATATCATGATAGTACATCTTAGACATGATGCTTCAACATCATGCTAGTACAACTTAAATATGATACAGGTGTATTGAGACACATCATGCTAGTACATATTAGAGATGGTGCATATGCCTAAGTCACATCATGTTATTACAGCTTGGATATGATGAAGTAGCATCATGATACTACAACCTAGAGATGATGAAGATGACTCGCATCATGCCAATACATCTTAGAGATGGTGCATTGACACCATGCTAGTACGAATAAGAGATGATGCAGAGGCATTGATCTACATCATTCCACTACAGATTAGATATGATGCAGTCACTTCATGCTAGTATGGATTAGAGATGATGTAGATGATACCCAACATAATGCTAGTAAAACTTAGATATGATGCATATGCCTGAGATGCATTATTCTAGTACAACCTAGATATCATGCAATAGCATCCTACTAGTACAACTTAGAGATGACACAAATGACTCACATAATTCCTAGATTACTCAAATAGAGTGTGGCTCAGATAGTCGCGTGCAACTTCGTTGAGTGCATGAAAACTATGGGACACATGTGTAGTCGTGAGACTATGGAAGAGACTATCTGTCTTTCAACAACAGTTGTATGCTACTACAGTGGTTGTGTACCACTAAGAAAGATTGTGTGTCTCTAGAAAATAGTTGTATTCTACTACAATGGTTGTGTACCACTGGCAGAGACTGTGTGTCTTTGGACAATAGTTGTATGCTACTACAATGGTTGTGTACCACTTTCAAACACGGTGTGTCTTTAGACAGTAGTTGTGTGCTATTTTGGTGGTTTTATACCACTGGCGGAGACTGTGTGTATCTCGACTATAGTTTTGTGCTACTATGGTGGTTGTGTACCACTGGCGGAGACTGTGTCTCTGGAAAGTAGTTGTGTGCTACTGTAGTGGTTGTGTACCATTGGAAGCGATTGTGTGTCATTGGAAACTAGTTGTGTGTGACTAGGAGTGGTTGTGTACCACTGAATAGTAGTTGTGTACTACTATGGATCAATACAGTCATGTTCTATTGGATGGAATTATAGTAGTTATGTGTTACTAAATGATTATCATGGAGATTACTAGATCACTTGGAGAAGATGTGTGTTTCTTGATCACAGAGACTGTGACAAATGATTCATACTATTGATGACATGGTAGTAGTCATGTGCTACTAGTTGATTACAGAGGAGTTAGTGGACTACTAGATGAAGACATCATGAAAATATACCTCCCTAGCTAAGAGGGAGTGTTGATGTTTAAGGTAGCATCATGAGACATTATCCACGGAGGGTCCTGTATGGACTAGTAGGAAGGAATGTGGACTTCAATCTGACATGCCTCAGATGGTCAGATGAAGGAACCAAGACATTGGTTTCATGAGGAAACCACTATGTGTCAAATATGGTTCAATATGACTTATCTTGATCATCACCAAGTGACTGGCCACCCCTTGTAGGATGAGCTAGCTCAAGTCTTGTGGATAGAAACTACATGACGTGTATAAAACAGGTGAATGTCCCTAGTAAGAATCAAGCAAACCTTCTCCTATATTGGGTTCTATACCAATGGAGATAGGATACATTTATCACAAGGGTGTACTTGTGATAAATGTGTTGGGTATGTGTTATATTCTTTGCATGTGTGTGTGTGGGTGCGTCAGATTTGACAATTGCGTCTGATGATCCCTCTAGTAGTTCTCTTTGTTTCATGTGCATTGGGCGCTTCCTAGGGGGTCCTAGGGGGGCCAGGTATGCCCCCCCTGGTTATACGCAATGTTCAGGGAAACACCCCAAAATTTGTTTTAGGCAGTATTTTCTATTTTTAGCAGTTTTCTAAATTAATCCTGGATTAAGGGATTAGGGCTTTGGCATCTACAGAATACCTAAAAACATTTTATATATTGTATGGTGAATGGTGAAATTAATACAATGAATATTTGAAAGGTTTTCTCTCTCGGTTAAGGGTTTCCGTTATAAATCTCTGTGTACTATGTGTATGAACCATTGATTAATTTCTGTTTTTCTTAAGAATATATATGCATTTCTTTACTTCACAGTTTTAAAACTTACATGTGGTATCAGAGCATGTTTTTGGATTTAGAGGGATGCCTTTGTTGCTGAGGTTTTGGATCGGTATTGATAGATCAACTTTATCTTGGGTCTGTAATAAACCTGGGTTTAGTGGGAGCTTTTGCAGTGGCTATTCAAGTGTATAAATAGGAACGGTGAGCTCTTCGAGAATCGAGATAGATAAGTTCAACAGTAAAAACTTTGAGCTGTGGAAGTTCATGATGGAGGATCTTCTTGTAGACAAAGAACAATGGATCGTTGTGGATCCTGGTACACATCCTATTGGTATGCATCCTATTGGCACATAGTCGACTGGTACACAACCTACTATTACACAAACTAATAGTACACCTCCTACTAGTATGTCAAAGGAAGATTGGGAGAAGTTGGACAGAAGAGCAAGGAGTACTATTTGACTCTGCCTAATAGATTCAGTGTTATTGAATGTCTCGAGAGAATATACAACCAAGGAACTATGGGATAAGTTGGGGAATTTGTATCAATCAAAGTCCCTAGTAAACAAGTCATTTCTTCGAAAGAAGTTGTATCATCTTAGGATGGAAGATGAAGATTCTATGATAGAACATCTAAATGCCTTTAATACTCTGGTAAGTCAACTTGTCTCTGTTAATATTATGATTGCAAAAGAAGATAAGTGTATTACTTTGTTATGTTCTTTTCTAGACTCTTGGGATAATACGATTGTAGCAATTGGTAGTACCACTCAATCTACATTGAAGTATGAGGATGTAGTTGCATCCTTGTTGTCTGAAGAGATGAGGTAGAAAAGCATGGATGGTAATAGTACATATGATTTATTTGTAAGAGGTCGTACCCAAGACAAGAATCCTAGTAATTCTTCGGGGGGGAGATCTAAATCTACAGGTAGATCTAAGTCTCCAGAAAAATCTTTGAGGAAATGCTGGAAGTGTGGTTAAACAGGGAATTACAAGAAATATTGCAAGTCTAAGAAGGTTGATAAACCAAAGGGATCTGATAGTATCTCTTCAACAGAGGCTAAAACCTCCACTGAAGAAGGAGGTGATGTTTACCTAGCATATACAGGTACACATGAAGACCATGATGTATGGTTGATCAAATTAGGTGTGTCATACCATATGTCTCCTCATAGGGAGTGGTTCTCTGAATATGAAAAAAATGATGGTGGTGATGTATTCCTAGGAGATGAATTGACAACCAAAATCATGGGATGTGGAAGGGTTAAGTTGTTGCTAAAAGATGGAAGGGTTAGAACTCTCCCTAGGGTTGTTCACATTCCAAAACTAGCCAGGAGCCTAATATATGTAAACAAGTTGGATGATGCAGGAGTGGATACTGTATTTGGAAAGGACACCTGCAAGATCGTACAAGGAGAAATGGTGTTGATGAGGGGAGTTCGGTGTGGAACTCTATACAAGTTGTTGGGAAGAACTTATACTAATAGGTGTAATAGTTATGTTTTCCCTGAGCAGAGAANACCATACCTTTACCGTGTAGTGATCGAAGGCAAAATAATACTCCATTCTGCTGAGGAGTGTATGGAGTATTATTTTGCCTTCGATCACTACACGGTAAAGGTATGGTTGAAACTATGGCTAATTTCACTCTAGTTTTTATTTCTATGAACATTGCATATATGGTTAACATAATCAAGTAAGATTCCCATCTGGTGCTACAAGATCAAAGGGGATATTAGAGTTGATACACAGTGATGTGTTTAGACCTGTGCCTATTTCATCACTAGGTAAGTTTGTGTATTATGTTTCATTCATAGATGATTTCTCAAGGAACACATGGATTTATTTTCTTAGAAAGAAATATGAGGTATTTGATAAATTTAAAGAGTTTAAAGCTCTAGTATAAAATCAGACAGAGAAGAAAATAAAGGTATTGAGAACAGATAATGGTGGAGAATTTTGTGGAAATGAATTCAAAGAATTATGTAAGAAGTGTTGTATAGAAAGGCAAAATAATACTCCATACACTCCTCAGCAGAATGGAGTTGAAAAAAGAATGAACAGGACAATGATGGAAAAATCGAGCATGCTCAGCGATGCTGAGTTAGGACAATAATTCTGGGCAGTGACAGTGGGTACAACATGTTACCTGGTCAATCGATCACCCTCATCAACGTTGGATGATAAAAATCCACACGAGGTATGGATTGGAAAGACACCCTCTCTTGAACATCTTAGAGTGTTTGGTTGTGATGCTTATGTACATGTTCCAAAGGAAAATAGGAGTAAGATGGATAATAAATATGAAAAGTGTATCTTTATTGGTTATAAAGATGGTGTGAAAGGTTATAATCTTTGGAACCTAGAAACTAAGAAGATTGTTTACAGTCGGGATGTTGTTTTTAGAGAGGTAAACGATGTTTCCAAACAGGAATTCCTACCAAGGAAAGAAGAACTTGAGAAAATAGAGATTGATTTGGATGATGCAAAATCTTAATTATCTGAAGAAGATGAAGCAAAAGAAGAAGAAGAACCTCATACCCTGGTATTGGGAAAATCAGTGAGAGAAAGAAGGAAACCAAAAAGGTATAGTCCACCTGATTCCCGATCCAATTTTTCTTTATCTATTACTGATGATGATCCCAGAACTATCAGAGAAGCAGTGAATTCAGAGGGTAGTAAGCTATGGAAGAAGCCCATGGTTGAAGAAATGGATTCCTTGGATAAGAATCAGGAATAAGATATAGTTGAATTTCCAGCTGAAAGAAAATATGTTGGTAGCAAATGGTTGCTTAAGAAGAAGCTTAATGCAGAAGGTAAAGTGGAGAAATACAAATCTCGGTTAGTAGCAAAAGGTTATTCCCATGTAGAGGGAATTGACTTTGGTGAGATTTTTTCTCCTGTTGCAAAGTTAACATCTATTAGATTTATTTTATCTATTGTTGCTACTTTTGATGTTGAAGTGTAACAAATGGATTTGAAGACAACATTCCTACATGGGGATCTAGAAGAAGAAATCTACATGAAGAAGCCATAAGGATTTGTAGTGAAGGGAAATAAATAGTTGGTCTGTAAGCTAAAGAAGTCACTATATGGTCTGAGGCAATCATCTAAGATGTGGTACCAAAAGTTTGACACATACATCCTTGGATTGGGATTTGTGACAAGCATGGTTGATCATTGTGTATATTCCAAGTAGGTTGGTAATCACTTCATTTATGTACTGTTGTATGGTGATGACATGTTGTTAGTAGGAAATAACATGGATGTTATCAAGGAGGTGAGATCACGACTATCCTCCAAATTTGACATGAAGGATCTTGGTGCTGCTAACTTCATTCTAGGAGTGGAGATTAAAAGAGATTGTGCAAACATGAAACTCTGGTTGAATCAAAGAAAATGTGTTGAGAAGATATTGCAGAGGTTTAATATGCATGGAAGTAAAATGGTCAAGGTTCATATTCCTATAGGTGTAAATTTGTTCTGTATGCTAGTGCAGTTGGTAGTTTGATGTATGAAATGGTCTGTAATAAACCAGACATTGCACATGCAGTGGGAGTTTTCAGCAGGTATATGTGAAAACCAGGGAAGGAGCATTGGACAACAGTAAAGAGGGTCTTTAGGTATTTGCATGGCACTACCAATTATGGATTGTGCTACCAAGGAAGAACATGATTGGATAGAGTGGTGGACATACATGGATTTGTTGATGCAGTTTGGGATGGATATTTGGATCGCAAAAGATCTACAAGTGGGTATGTGTTTAACCTATTTGGATGAGAAATCATTTGAATGAGCAAAAGACAGGCTGTAGTGGCACTCTCAAATACAGAAGGTGAATACATGGCAGCCACTCATGCAAGCAACGAAGCAATATGGTTACAGAGATTGTTTTAAGGTATTGGGTTGGTACACCAAACAGTGAGATTAGATTGTGACAGTCAGAGTGCAATCCTCCTGGGTAAGAACCCAACTTATCATTCGAAGACAAAGCATATTGATGTTCATTATCACTTTGTGAGAGACATGGTTGAAGAAAAGAAGGTGTTGCTGGAAAAGTTTGACACTTTGAAGAATGTTCCATATTCATTGACAAAGTCTATGAGCACATAAACATTCTCCTGGTGTAGAGTAACAATGGTCATTGCTTCC
>JASDQU011404993.1:94047-106191 GCA_032191745.1 Picea mariana | reverse complement strand
TCAATCTAGGCACAGGGGTCTTGTTTCATGGTTTCCATTTTGGTGTCTACGGTGGAATGTATTTTTCCATTGATGGTGGTAATATTGGCACTCATTTTCCTCACTTCCTGTTGTGTCCTAGATAAAGTAGATGACGAGGTATTGAGGCAAGATTCAAGGTCTTGGCTACAAGTGTGGGTCACAGTGAAAGGGGGCATAGGGAAGAGTTGGGTGGGACCACACAAAAACTTGGTTACATGTGAAGGGTATCAAAATGATCAGGGAGAAGAGGGGAATCCAATTGGGTAGGTCCCAAATATGGAGGGTGAAAAGGGGTTGAGACGATAGAAGAAAAAAATTGAAAAATGATAGGTATGACTATGATCAGAGAAAAAAGAGGAATCCAATTGGATAGGTCTCAAATAAGGGTGCAAGAAGGCCCCATATTTTTTAATTTTTTTACTCCTGCAGATCTATACTCTCATTTGAATAATACTACAATGGAGAAATGTCCAAATTCTTAACAGGAAGAAATGTGTAGTAATTTCACAACCCAATCTAGGGAGAAATGTTGCATGACAATAGAGCTTCTATGTTCCTTTTCTATTATGTTTTCATCCCAAGTGTTAGGTCGTCGAGGGTTTCTATAGGCAAGGGCTTTCCTTGTGCTATAACTCTCTAATATACGTGCGAAGTCAAATACTAAAACTCGACCCAATATCTCAGGGCACCAACTAAGGAGGCTAGACCATACCCTTATCCATACTACTCGATTACCTAGGTGCTAGAGAGTATCTTTCTCTTAGTGGCACTATATCATTCAGACGACTGATCGATTGATCTATGGAGGGTTACAAAATACCTACTCATGCCCATATACAAGATATTTTTGATGCGACACCACTCGAAGGGGTACCAACAAAGGTTACAGGGGTGACCCACAATGTGTGCTTAAGTAACTCTTATATTTCCTACGTGTATTCTTTCCTGAATGCAAATTTATGAACTGAATGATAGATATCTGTAGTTTAAAGACGCTGGAATATGTCTCTACCCTAAAAAAAATTAACCCACAATTCCTTCCAAGGAAAGTGTTTTGATACCACTTGTAAGGTACCAGATCTATTATAATAGCAGAAAACATAAATATTGTAGGGAATAATAGTAGAACAACACAATATATGAAACCAAAACACCAAAATAATACCTTCAATGATAGGAAACAATGTTCACTTGAGTATTTGAGGGGGAAACTTCCAACATAGTAGCACACTATTACAATAATTCTCAAGACAAAAAATTCTCATGCCCTCGACTCTTATTTATACTAAATCCATCTACGAAAAGAACAATCTAGAGGAAGATCTTTCTAGAAGAAAAAGCTTCTATTAGGCCTTCTCACATTTGAATTATTCTTCCTTATTACTAGGCCTTATTAATATCATCCTTTATTACATGGAAAATATATTATTCTACCTATGTGAGGGGTTAGGGAGGTTAGGTCCCCAACACCTCATGTCACATGTTTATGATGTGGGTTCATTGGATTTGTATGTATTTACCTATAACACTTTTCAAGGTTTTGTAGTATTGTATTAGGTATTTGAGGCCTTAATTGGCTATGTTTAAGAATTAAATCAATGATGTCCACTTATAGGTAGATTGTGGGTTCTTTTTCCCAATATCATTGGTACCTCTCTGCTAATTTTAGTGTGCTTCTATAATTCTAACATGTTTGTTCTTTTACAATTTTTTCTTCCTCTGATTGTTTTTTACATCCAATGGTTTATGCATCCACTTGTTATAAATATCAAGAAGTTGATGTTAGTCTCTCCTCAACATTTTATAGTAAATAATACTACCCAAGACTACTTGAATTTCATGTTATCCTTGATTATGTTTTGTTGTGGTTAGGGGGTTCTACAATTTTTCTAAATTCAACCTTCCTCTCTATAATTTGAGCACTAGGATTTAGATGGAAGGTGACCTACTACGTTTTTTTGTGGTTTCTCTTGTCTTGTTGGATGTTCTTTCCATATATCATTTTCAAGTAATCACTCTACAATTGGGTGGCATGCCTCTCAACCTCATGAAATTTTTCATGGTATTTTTGGTTCTAACCACCTCTATCTTTTTCACTTTTATCCACCTCTATTCCACCATATTTCTCATTATAAATATTCTCAACCTCCTCCTTTTTCCTAAATATTTGTCTTTATAGTAGTCAACATAGGTGTTGGGACAAGTGGTCATTTATCTGGTTGGAAAGGCAATTTGGTTGTCTCTTTATGTAGGTTTAGATGGATGTGGTTTGTTTTTTAGTTATATGAAAACATTTCCTAGATTTTTATTCTCCTATCCACATGTGAGTTTCTCTAGATCTTTTTTAGTCATCTTTATTTTGATGATATTTTTATGCATGTTACCCATCCCCTACTCTATCAGAGATAGCTATTCCTTCTTCTTATTATCACCCAATCTCTAATCCCTTGTTGCGATCAATACTTTCATAGATAAAGCTAATGCAAATGGATTTCTCTCTTCTCTAATCTGAACACATAACATTAAAGTCTAAAACTTAAAACCAATGTTATGTCACATATAATCCAAACCCTTAGTTTGGATATGGTTTCCCAATCAAATTTAGACACTTAACACCTTCATCAACACAACATTCTCCATATTCTTTAGCAACAACAAATCTCTTAAGCTTACTATGGATGAGGTGAGAAAACTAGCTTAAGCTTATAGTTTTAGCATCCAACACCATGCTCAAAAATCTACCTCCATTGCTTCTCTTGTTTCATTATTGTTTTCCAAGGTGAGTGGTTCTAACCATGTTTTACAATAGGAGGATGGAGAACCACACTAGACCTTTTAGTGAAGGCTCATCATTTATACTCAAAATGAAAAGGACTATGTATGACTCTATGTGATACACCATCTTTCGGCCTCTCTTATTTCCAACACGTTTCAACTCCAATAGGTATAGTTATATTGCATTTCTTGGCTTGTTTTCCTAGGTCAATTTGGAATACTATTGTTTTTGTTTCCAATTTCATGTAGTTTCCTATACAAATTGTGCACACAAGACATCTATCCTTTATTGGTAATTGGCACCCCCTTTTTCATTTTTGGAAGCACATAGAGGTAGCTAGTCCAAACATCTTCCTTCTAGGTTAAAATATGTCTCTTGAAAGTAGATTGGCTTTTATGTTTGTGTGAAATCCATGCACACATCTAAAGTCTGATATGTATACCTCATTCAAATTATGTTTCCCCTCTCTTTTAGATAGTATAATTTTGTAATTTGTTTACTTATAAAAGAACTTTTTTACCCTAACCTTCTATTAATATTTAGGAGCTTCATATGTTTAAACTAATGATCTAGACATGTGGGACTATTTGATATTAATTATGTACTAGCTCCAAGGATACTTCTCTTTTTCTAGTAGTGAAGAAGGCTAAAATGAGGAGGCACTGGCTTATGGGATGGGGCCCACCTTGGATTCGTGTTGGCCTTTGAAACTTATGAAAATAAGATATGACTAGGAAAATGCTCAAGAAACAAATGAACTAATGCCTTAAAACGACTTGAAAAGGACTTCCTTTGAAAAACAAAGTAGGTTTATATATTGGATAGATATTTTTGATTAGTTTCTAATGTTAAACAAGATAATTATGATATGGACATACAACAATTGGAGAAACCAAATATGACATTATTTTTTTATCTTTCTTATCTCATAAACTTAGCTATTACAATACAAATCCCTCATTATTATTACTAAGATTAGTTAAAATGAATGAAAAAAATTGAAAACTAAACAATTGGTTTTCCACTCATCATGCAAGACGTTTTCTTCATACTTCAACAAATAATACAATTGCACAACATCCATTTCAAACTTTGAAATATATTTTTAATATTATCCATTCCATGAATTATGAACCTATTCCATGCATTATGAGCCTATGATGGATATGCTATAGATACATGTAGTTCAAGTCAAATTCAATTGGAAAAGTAAATATTTACACATCATGAAATTGTCAAATTTCTTTTACAAAAATCAAGTAGAAGAATCTTATCTTAAGGTCTAATGCTTTAATAAACTCATCTAGGATTTCATGAAATTGTTAGATTTCTTTTACGAAAATAATTAAAAAAATATTATCTTAAAATGTTGCTTTAATAAATTCAAACTCATCTAGGATTTTTTCACCTAATCTAACTAAATCCTATAGAATTTTTTCAAAATTTTCACCTAAAAGTGTAATGTTGTAATAAATTCAAACTCCTCTAGGACTTATTCACCTAATCTAACTAAATCTTATATAAAATTTTACCGAACATAGACTAGGCATATCTATACTCCAATCATTGTAGGAGTGAAGGGATGCATGCTCCAATCATTGTAGGAGTGAAAGGCTGCAGATATAGTATATATAGAAAGAAAATACAATAAGTAAATATTTACACATCATGAAATGCTCAGATTTTTTTTTCAAAAATGAAGTAGAAGAATTAATGAAATTCAAATTCCTCTATGATTTTTTAGAATATTTTCACCTAACACAGACTATATATATATTGCAATCATTGTAGGAGTGAAGGGCTAGATGCTCCAATCATTGTAGAAGTGATATAAAAAGGGAATATTGTTGGGACCATAACCAAACACAACACTTTTTAGACAACATCATCAAGGCCCGCAAACAGCTAGAGAATAAAAAATTATAAAGTAGAAACTTGAAACATATTACAAGATAAAGATAATTATTAAGGCCCGTAAACAGCTAGGGAATCAACCATTATTAAGTAGAAGCTTCAAACATATTACAAGATAATTATTCTAGAACTGGTGGAAAGCATGAAAAGCAGTGTTATACTACATAGATATGGTGGACAATGACCATTTTTAAAAACTTTAGTGGGGATATGGATGCATTTATAATACTGACTTGGATGTTATTAAAAGTGAAAAATACTTTCCCTGTGCCATTCAAGAGATCACCCACGAGCTCACATGGGGTGGGAACATTGATTTGATGACAAAGAAAAGCATAAATTCAAAAGAGGAAATGTTTTTCCCTTTCAAAATTGTTAATGGTTATTGTTTGATTTTTTGGTATGTCGGTTCAGTGGTTATAATTTTTTTTAAGTATAAAATATTTCAAAGCGGTTTTCGAAATTATATATAAATAATTTATAAAAATTTTATTTTCTTTTTTGTTTGTTAATTGGTTTAGATCTTTTTGGCATCGAGATTAACCTTTGGTTTGAGAAATCGCAATTCAAGAGCATCTAAACCGTCAAATTCACTCGGGGATAGCACCCGGCCTGAGCCACACCAACCCTTAACATGGTTGGATTTTTTGTCCTCGCAGGTTTCGAACCAGTAACTTTTTCAACACGGAGTGGCTTAACAATACACTCCGTCACCGAATATCCTACACCTAGGAAACTATGAAATTTTCATTTAAAAATAAAAATAATTCATAAAATTTTCAATTAATATTTAAAAATGAATCACTATAAAGGAGTGGATTTAATAACTATGAGGGAGTTGATTTAATACTTTTTAAGTTTTCTTTTAAAATAATAAACTAATGATGATGAAATTATTTATTTATTTTAATCTTAATTTACTAAATAAAATAGAGAAGTGATTGAGATATTAGAGTTTTGAGTGGATTTAATGTTTTTTAAGTTTTTTTTTTAAATAATAAAATAGTGATGATTAAAGGATTTCTTTATTTTAATTTTAATTTATTAATAAAATAGAGAAGTAATTGAGATATTAGAGATTCCACAGTCTTTATTATTAATAAAGGTTTTATTATAAATAAAGGTTTTATTATAATTAAAATTATTAATTATGATTAATAAAAGTTTTATTATAAGTATTTTTTTAAGTTCATTGTTTTAAGGATCTATTAATTTAGAAAAAAAAATTACATCCCTTTAGTCTTTGCTACTGGCCTGTTACTAGGAAAACCAGACTAGTTGCAAAGATGGAGTTTATTTGTCCATACAATATAGTCAATGTTTTTAAACAAAAACTTGAGTTCGAAAAAACCAAAAAAATACTCTATATTCTCTTCACGTTCAACCCTTGGTTTAGATATTTTGTACAATATCATAAAAAACAAATTGAACACTAAAAGAAAAGATTCAGAGGCCTAGTGGCATCAACAACCATTTGTGAGTTTGTTCAGGGGCTAGATTTGCAGTGCTTCACGGGCCTGAAGCACTCACCACTATGCTAGACTGGGGAAGATGGGCTAAAACTTCTTGCATCATCAAATGAAGACCATCTAACTGGAGTTGCATGGTATTCTGAGCCTCCTCCCTCATCGGGATCATTTTTCCTAAGATTTTTTTGATATGCCAATAAAGCTCGATTGTTTTCCAATATTTCGAGTCCCTTGCCCTGGTCGATCCCACATCCGAGATCCAACAAATTCTTTCTTCTGCTACATCCTGCTTTGTATTCATCATGCGCTCCTGTCAGATGGTCCCTTTTTCTTCTTCTACATGATATTGGAATCTCTATGGAATGGAGGAAAAGAAAGAGTGGGTTTCATTGAAGGCTTCACGTTGAATGTGATAAGACGGGGCTTCAGACTCAAGTTGGCGGGACGACGTCCCTAGCGACATGTGACCTTCTCGATGATAGCCAAGAGGAGCCATTGCATCCCAGACACCTTGTCGAAGCCTAGACTAAATACACAGAGTTTGTGGGAGGGTCTGTCCCCCCTCTTTTTAGTTTGATATTTCCTATAGTAATTGACTTCCTTCCCCTAATTGTTCTGCATATTCCTTCGTCACCCTGTAAACTTAGCTATATGAGGATTACACTTACCTTTAACCATCAAACTTATCATCATATGGGTCTCTATCTGGGTAACTTGAGCCATATTTAATAACATTAGTCACAAGGGTTATAGTTGGATAGTTGGATTCCCTCTAGCACATACCTCCAACTTACCATGCCATGTCATGACACCTGGGATAACTCATGGGAGTCCTCAATACATGGGCTTCTATTCTCCTTTGAATTCAAACCTTCCTCTGAAGAATTGAAAACATTCCCTCGATGAAATCCCCCATTGGATTTGACATTTAATTGCTCACATTCCTCAAGACCTTGGATCCTCCCAATGCATCTCCCAGGCTAGTTGCCCTGGGCGAAAAATGTCTCGTCGACATTCATACCATTGGGTTCCATAACTCCATGCCCTTTATTAGTATGCCAGTTGGGATGAGTGTTAATGGCCCCTAAATTATGCATCCTATCATTCTCGAGACCAGAGTGCCCGTCTTTTCCCATCCCTGACACCCCATAAGACTGGTTCCAGTCATTTATTTCTAGGGATTGACATGTGGTCTCCAGACTAGTTGTGTTGGCTAGGTCCCATTCCTCCTTCCATTTTTCGTTGTTTAACTTCAACCCCTCATTGCCTAGCCAATCTGCTAGTTTTTTTTTGTCCTCCTCAAATGGCTCGGGATGATGACTAGGATACTTCAAATTAAATTTGTCTCCCACTCCATCGATGGTTCGAGACACCAGCTAAAACCTATTTTAGAGAGAGGAATCCCCTTTTGTAGACATCTTACCATATCTATTACGAAGAGGGAGTCTTCGTCTACTATGACTTTAGAATAGTCATTATGCTTTTCTATTGTTAGTCCTTCTTCTAGCACTAAGAGCTCCACTGCATTGTTACTTGTATGTCATATCTTGCATAGATATTATCTTATGAGCCTGCCTTTTCTATTATAGAAGACCCCTCATGTACTTTCTTGGCTCGGGTTTCCTTTAGAGGCCATGTCAAATTTAAGTTTTTTGAACCCTAGAGGAAGGGGCGACCAACTAGTGGGAGCCGAGACCTTTGGCTTTAGAGAGATATGGTGAACCAGAGCTGAGGTATTGGATATAGCTAGGGTTTTCAGAATATTTCTTTCATATTAATTTGTTTTCCAATCCTCATCCTTCCAAGGTTGGATGATCACTAATTCCTAAAGAACTTTGATTATTCTTATTCAGATCCGGTTCGAGGTCTGCTCCTCATTTCAGAAGATATGTATATTACGTTCTTTCTAGGTTTCCAAGACAGGAATACTTGGAGCAGCTGCCAAAGGAAGATGACTATGGGATTTTCAGTGATTGAGTTTGTACATTATTCTGGCGAGGAAATAATGGAACTCTAGTCATGTTGTGTCCTCTTGAAGAGTATTCCACTCTCGTCCCATAGATTTTCCACAAAAGTACATGTGTTAAAAATATGATCATTTTTTTCCACTTGAGAGAGGCATATCAAGCATCAATAAGGACCTTTAAAGCCCCATTTATAGAGATTATCCTAGGTGAGTGTCTTATTTTGGGCAAGCAGACATAGAAAAATTGAAAATTTTTGGCCATAGTGATTGTTTCCAGATGCGTTGCCAAAATTTTGATTTGGGTATATTTTGGTAGTCTACTGCTAGTGAAGAGGCTTGTTTGACTGAGAAGCAACCCTTGGTGGTCCATCCCCTACCAAAATTTTTCAGTCTCATTACTTACTGGGATTTTTATGATAGTTATATCATTCCAAAACTTGTATGTTGTCTCTTAAGTTGGGGTTCCCTCCCATTCTTCCTTAAGAATCCATTTATGCCATTTATGTTGGGACGCTTCCTAGGTCCAATAGTGAGCCACTCTGATTTTCCTTTGATGAATCATTACTTTCTTCAAATTGGATATTTTTTCTCGGTCTAACCATTGTGGTTGTTGTTGCACAACATTGTCCCAAAAGAGAGGCTCTTTCCCATTCTTGATTTCCCAGAAGCAGTTTTGTTGGATTAGGTGTCAATTTTTCTAGGCCATATTCTAGATCTATGAGTCTTTCAAGGAAGCTTGCATGCATATAAGGAGTTCTTCCTATTCTTCCTTAGCAAATTTCTCCTTCCAATTTTTTTCCCACTAAGAATGTTGATTCATTAGCCATCGCCACCATGAAT
This sequence comes from Picea mariana, assembly GCA_032191745.1. NCBI lineage: Eukaryota > Viridiplantae > Streptophyta > Pinopsida > Pinales > Pinaceae > Picea > Picea mariana. The sequence goes on along the minus strand of JASDQU011404993.1, from coordinate 97,205 downwards.
TTCCTCCTAAGACTTTACCAATGATTATAGTGTCCTAAAGACCCAGACATATTTCACACTTTGGTTTGCAAAGAGAGTTCCAACAACCAATGCCCATTTTTTCCTTTCCTTGGATCGCCCCCAAAGAAAGGATATTTGAATGTTCCTCACCTATTTAAGGACACACTTTTAGGATGCTCAAGGGGAAAGATGGTAAAGAGGGATGGTCTGGAGCACTGATTTCACCCAGACTAATATAACCTCCAAATTTAATGATCTGAAGGCCCAATTGTCCATTTTTTTGTATAGCTTGGCTATGAGGTCTTCCCAAGCTTCTTTTTTAATGGATTTTTCTACTAGTGGGACTCCTAAGTAATTCATTGGGAGATTGATGGAGGGAAAACCCAGGATCTCTACCAAATGGTTTTGAATTGTTGGAGGTGTATTAAAGAAAAAAGTCAAGACGTTCTTTGGTTGACTTGCATACCTTAGGTGTCTGAAAATTCTTGCAAGAATTTTTTGATTTGTTGGACTTATATTAAGGTGGGAGTATCCATAAGTATTGTATCTTCCACAAACTATTGGTGGGCTGTATATTTTGTGCTCCCATGTAGATGTAGAACTTTCCATTTTCCTTGGGTCACCGTTGCTTGAATAGATCTTCTAATCCCTTCTACCATGATTATAAAAAGGAAAGAGAAGAGGGGGTCTCCTTGGAGATTACCCCAAGAAGGGGAGAAGGTAGTGGAAGGAGAGACATTTATCATGATGGAGAAAAATATGGAAGAAATCAATGACATGATCCATTTGATCCAAGGGGGGAGAATCCAAAAGCCTGAAGGATACTAGAGATAGAATCCAAACTAATACTATCATAGGCTTTGTCCAAGTCCAATTTAATTGGTAATCAAGTATTGTGGTAATATTTTGAGGAATGGATGTGTTCCTGAGTCAAAATTATGTTGCCTAAAATCTGACAGCCTTCCAAAAAGCTAGATTATTCCTGAGAGATCAAAAAGGGGATAAGGGGTTTGAGGAGATTAGTTATGGATTTGGAAATAATTTTATAAATCACATTACCGAGTAAAACAGGTTTGAATTTGTTGGGATCATCGACCTTGTCCTCTTTAGGTATCAAGGTTAAAAAGGTTGATTTAAAGGTAGGGAGGACCTTGAGGAACTTTCTTGAGTCTTCAACTGCTTCCCATACATCATGCTTTATCACAAACCAAAAAGCATGGAAAACTTCAGGTGTAAAACCATCTGGGCCTCAATATTTACCTTTGGGAATTTCCATGATTTCATGTTCTACCTCTTCCAATGATATTTCTCTCATTAGGGATTCATTTTTCTCCTTAGTCGCCAGCTTAGAAATGTGTTTAACAATCCTATTGATTGTTGATCTTTTGTCCTTTTGAGGTTCTTTCATCAAGTCACTGTAGTATTGTACTAACTCTATTTATATGTCTATATGATTGCATATTTTATTCCCTTAACCTCTTATGATCGATATTGTTGTTCGTACATTGCAGCATTGAGTCATGGAAGAATTTATTATTCTTTTCCCCTGCTTTTATCCATTTAACTCTTGATTTTTGTTTCCACAATTGTTCCTCTTGATGCTCCTTGATGGATATTTGGGATTTTATATTTGTTCCCTCTTCTATAAGCTCCTCTTTTCTCCCTTGGGTTATCATCCTTTGTTTCCCTTTTTTCATATTTTCCATAAAATTGTTTTTAGATGAGAAAATGTTGTCGAATTCTTCCTTGTTCCATTTTTTGATTTGTTGTTTTGAATTTTCTAGGCATTGCTACAAACAATACATTGGGGATCCCTATTGGTGTTATGAGGAAAATCTCTTTATGTCTAGGGGTAAACCACAATAGACGGAAATGACTGCAGATATCAACTCGAATATAAAGTATGCTATATAAACAAATATGTTAGTAATACAAGATAAAAGGCCTACCTCATCCAAACGTTCGATGAAGTCCATCATTGAGCACTTGACTGAAAGTGATACACCTACAAATAGTCCTCAACAACCAAGAAACACAAGAATATGGTGATAATATATAATGTTATCGCATTCAATACCATAATACATCAACATTCATAAAAAATATGCCTATGGAATAACAATTCCAATATTCATAAGATATTAATTGGACGAGAAAAGAGTATTTCTATTAGAATGTAACCAACAAAAGTGAATGAATTACAAAATTTCGTGTTAGAATGGTTCGGAACCGAAAAACTAAGTTCCTTCCAGCTGGGCCTCCACCACTCCAATACTCCACCAAAGGCAAGCTCAAATAAGAGAGGCAATGAGGTTCTCAATCAATAAGGGAAGAGATTGGGGGTTAAACAATGTATTCATACTTAAAGGACAAAGGGATGCAGACTCAATGTGAAGTGAATAATTTCTCCAGAGTAACTTTTCTCTCAAAGTTGAATTATTCTCCTCTTTTCCATAGCTCAGATTTGACCCATTTTGCCTTCAAGTGGAACTGAAGGGTCGAGTCAGAACGTTTCTAGTATACGGAAGGCCAAGGATCATAGATCTCATGATGTGACATGGAAACCCGACACCATTTTTTAATTTTGGGAACAAATCCAGATGTGCGCGGGATGTAGTGGTGCAACCTGCGTAAACACATGTTGTAATATAAGCAGAGCATGTATATGTGGAAAAATCATTGTTTTAGCTCTGGGATTTTCAAAAAAGGACTTTAAGACTACATAGCGAAATGGAAAAAGGCCTTCTGTGTAAGACTGCATAGGGTGAGACAAATCTTGCTATAACAATTGGACACCTGTTGATTTACACCAATTATTAAAATTTTCATGGAAGGAATGGTTGTTTATCCAGAAATGTTCAAAATGGAATGGGAGGTTCTTGGGACTAGATTAGATGTCTATGGAAATTCTCATTGGCTAGTGGTTTGAGCCCTATAAGGGAAGGATAGAGGTTTCTATAGCATATTTAATATAGAGTAGGGATTCTAAAACCAATAAATGGTCCAAGTGGGAGGTGATTTGTTGTGACGCTCTCCTATTATTTTTCCATGTAAAAACTCCATTATTGGTTTCCCAATCCACTAGCCGCAAGACTTTCATTGTTTCCTTAAACCTCTCTAAGTCTTTCTATAGTCGCTTGATCCCCCCTTGTTTTTCC
>JASDQU011404993.1:58873-91861 GCA_032191745.1 Picea mariana | reverse complement strand
TGTGAAAAGTCTGTGACGCGTGCTCTCAAGATCCGTGAGGCTCTACGCTGTGAGGATCGAGTTGCTCTCCTGACTGTGTGAAGAGGCTTACTGCTGTAGCTCTGATACCATGATAAATTGTGAAGGATAGAGAAATGCAGAGAGAAAAGAATAGTATATTCAAATGTATGAAGAAGTACAAAACAGAACTGAAGAGATTCAGAAGTCATACTAACAATAGGAAATAGCTGAGCTTATATATGCTCAAAGCAAGACAGAAATAGAAAGTACAACTGTCCAGTACAGATGGCAGTGTACGGTTATACTGTTGAGGGTACTATATATTTAACAGCGTGGAAGCTTGAGTGGTGTTATGTATAAGGTAACCAGATCATCGTGTAGATTTGTTGGACGAATTGCTAGAAGGATCGTTTTTTATATCACTTGCTTTGGATCGTTGAGTTGCATGATTTGTATCACTATTTTTTGTGTGCATCGGTGAGCAGATCACTGTGTTTTTTTACTGAATCCAATCTATGTAGCAGAGAAATAATCGTTGTGTTTTTTCTTTTACTAGATCGTTTTGTTTGGTGTTGTGCTTGGTCAACCGGGATCGGTGTATGGACACATACTTCATAAACACGATAGCAATACCCCATAAACAAGATAGAAGAGAGCCAAAAAAAGATAATAGGCTAACGGTTTTATATGAGAGATTTTTAGTAATGAGAGAGAATTAGTGTTCTGTTTATGAGAGAATAAATGTAAAAGAGATTATTTTAAATCTCTTATTATTTTTTGGGCACAATTTTATAAACTATCAAAAAAAAATATTTGTTAGTAAAGGGAGATATAAGAAGTGTTGATTGTATTACTTTGAAATAATTGAGCTTTTCGCTCTTCATTGTACTCAAACATTAATAAAAGAATTATTTTGTGATGGTGGTTGAGTCCCTATTTTTGGGACATTGGTTCTCGTTTGGGCGTAGTGGGACACCTTATTTTTCTCTTGAGTATTCTTCTTCTCTCATTTTTATTTATTCTTCATGGAGAGAAGAAATATTGTGTTTCCTAAACTTGTTGACACAAATTATTTCTATTGGAGAAAACACATGCAACTTATATTCATCACTAAAGATTTATGGGAGCTTGTAATTATGGATATACTATTCCTTATGATGAGGAATTCAAAACATTAAGTGATGATGACAAGAAAGCTTTAAAAGAAATTATTAAGAAAGATAATGAAGCACTTTCACTTATAGGGAGCACAGTGGAAGAATCTATATTTACAAGAATTAATGCTACAAAATCATCTAAGCAAGCTTGGGATATTTTAAAGAATACATATGAAGCAGTCGTTGTAGCTAAATTGCAAACACTAAGGAGAAATTTTCAAAATGCCAACATGCAAAGTAATGAATCTATTCATGATTACATCACAAAGATGCAAGATCTTGTTAATCAGATGAGGTACTTAGGTGAAGATGTTCCAGAAAGGAGACAATTTGAGAAGATTTTAAGAAGTGTTTTTCCCAAGTTTCAGATGGTCACCACTAGTATTATGGTTTCCAAAGATTTAAATACAATAAATATTTATGAATTAAGTGGTTTCTTTCTTACTGTTGAAGAAAATCGACCAACTGGAGAAGTGGAACATTTTTTTTATACAAGGCATAGAGGAAGAGGAAGAGGTATAAATAAATATCGTACTCAAAATTATAATAGAAATCCACAACAATCATAAAACTATCAAGGAAATGCATTTAGAGGAAGAGGAAGAATTCCAAGTCCATTCAAAGGAAGTTCAAATCAATTGATAGGACAAAGCAGAGATAGTTTTTGTGGAAGAGGAAGAGGAAGAGGAAGAGAAGGATATCAATAATGACAAGGTCCACAATGTCATTATTGTCATAAATATGGTCATCTTGAAAGAAATTGTTATTAAAAAATGAGAGATATGGAAAACAAAGGTGCTAATACAGTTTTAGAAGAAACCAGGAATGAGAAGTTATTCATATAAAATTTCATGGAACATAATGAAGAAGGTGAAGCATGGTATATTGATTTGGGATGTTCAACTCATATAACATCTCAAGAGGATTTGTTTACTAAAATTAACGACAACTATTTTGGTAAAGTTGTATTTGGTGATGATAGAGTTTCAGAAGTTAAAGGGAAAGGCACAATTGCATTTCCAACATAGAATGGAAAGAAGAAGTTTATTGATAACACATTGTTGACACCATCATTGAAGAATAATCTACTTTCTATAGGACAGATGATGGAGAAGAACTATAATTTAGTGTTTGATAACAAGTAATGTTTAATAATGGATAAGTTGAATCATAATGCAGTTGTGGCAAAAAGAGAAATGACTAAAGATAGATTTTTCAAGATTTTTTTGTATTCAAGTAATTCACAAAGTTTGAATGCAACATAAGAGATGAACAACGAGATTTGACATTTAACAATAGTAAATTTGAATTTTCAGAGTTTGGTGTAGCTTCAAAAGAAGAATATGGTGAATGGTATTCTTTATATAAAGAATGATGATGAAGTGTGTGAATGATGTATTTTTGGGAAAAAACACAAGGAAATTTTATCAAATAGAACTTTGAAAGCTAGTGAACATCTAGCATTTGTGCATTCAGATTTGTGTGGTCCAATGGAGACAATGTCCTTTGGAAAGGCTTGTTATTTTCTCACTTTCATTGATGATTTTCAAGAAGGACTTGGGTGTATTTTTTGTAAGAGAAATTTAAAATGTTTTCTCATTTTCTTGAGTTCAAGGCATTGGTTGAAAATAAAAGTGATCTCAAGATTCTCACCCTAAGAACAAATAATGGGGGATAATACAGGTCAAATGAATTCTTGAATTCTTGCAGGAAGAATGGTATAAAACGGGAGTTTACCAATTTATACTCTCCTCAACTGAATGGCGTGATGGAGAGGAAAAAAAAAACCATAGTTGAGATGGCTAGGAGCATGTTAAAGGCTAAGTCACTTGGTGATGAATTTTGGGTTGAAGAAGTACACACATCAATATGCATTCTTAATAGATGTCCTACAAAGGTAGTTTTGAATTTGACTCCCGAACAAGCATGGTCCGGACATAAACCAAGTCTTGCACATATGAAATTTTTTGGTTGCATTGCATATGCACATGTTCCAAAGGAAAAGAGAAGTAAATTGGATGATAAAAGTGTGAAGTGTATTTTCATTGGTTACAATATTGAAACAAGAAGTTACAGGTTGTTTGATCCTCAAGAAAAGAAGGTAATAATAAGAAGAGATGTTGTATTTGATGAGCAGGGAATTTATCAGTCAAAACTTGTACAATTGAAAGAAGATACAACTACTATTGATGGATAATCACATTCCAAGTGAGTAAAGGAAGATGAAGTTAAGAAGAAACCTAAGTAGTTTGAAGGAAGTCATTCTGAAAGCAATATGTTAGATAGAAATTTTGAAAGAATGATTACTAGATCCAAAACTAATCTTGTGAATTATGTACTTATGACATAGGTAATGAAGATGGATGAACCACAAACTTAGGCAGAAGCATCAAGAAAGAAAGAATGGGGTGAAGCTATAGAAGTAGATTTGAATTCTATGGTGAGAAATGATACATGGGATTTGGTTAAATTACCAAAAGGTAAAGAGGTGATTGGTACTAAATGGATTTATAAAACTAAGTATAAAACAAATGGCAGAATTGATAAGTATAAGGCTCGTTTAGTTTCAAAAGGTTATGCATAGAGAGAAAGAATTGACCATACTGAGACATTTTCCCCAGTGGCAAAGATGGATACAATCAGGATGGTTCTTGCATTAGTTTCTCAATATAAGTGGACAATTTTTCAAATGGATGTTAAGTCAACTTTCTTAAATGATTATGTGGATGAAGAAATTTATGTGGAGCAGCCTGAAGGTTTTGAAGTTCCTGGTAAAGAAGATAAAGTTTACAGGTTGAAGAAGGCTTTATATGGTCTTAAATAGGCACCAAGGGCTTGGTATTCAAGAATTGATAAATACTTCCAGGATCATGGCTTAATCAAAAGTTTATCTGAGCCCAATCTTTATATTCTTCATACAGGTTAGGATATTCTGATTGTTGCACTTTATGTTGATGATTTGATCTAGACATGGAACAATGATGAGTTATTTCAAAATTTTAAGTCACACATGATTTCCGATTTTGAGATGACAGATCTTGGAGAATTACATTATTTCTTGGGAATTGAAGTTTGGCAGAAAGAAGATGGTATTTTGATGTCACAAGGCAAGTATACTTTGGATATTTTGAATAAGTTCATAATGATGAGTTGCAAGCTAGCAACAACTCCTTTGGAAGTTGGGTTGAAGTTATACGGGCATGATAACTCCAAATCAATTGATATTACTTTGTATCATCAATTGGTTGGAAGTTTGATCTACTTAACTACAACTCAATCAAATATATCTTTTGTAGTCAGTCTGGTATCTAGATTCATGTCAAACCCCAAGGAAATACATTGGAAAGAAACTAAGAGGATTTTGAGATATCTACGTGGTACAATTGGTTATGGTTTGATATACATATATACAAAATATCTCAGGCTTATTGGTTATACAGATTCATATTGGGCAGGTTGAATGGATGACATGAAATCAACTTCAAGATATTCATTCAACATGGGTTCAACGATAGTTTCTTGGAGGACTAAAAAGAAACCTACAATTTCTCTCTCCACAATAGAAGCAGAGTATAAAGCAGTAGTGACAACATGTGAAGAAATTTGGTTCAGAATAATTTTTGAGGATCTTCATGAGCAACAGGAACAACCTATTCAGTTGAGATGTGATAATCAAAGTGCTATTCAGATGACCAAAAATCCAATGTTTCATAAGAAGACTAAGCATATTGGTATTGAGTATCATTTTGTTCGAGATTGAGTTCAACAAGGTGTGGTCAAGATCAGTTATTGCAGAACATACGAACAAGTAGTTGATATTTTCACCAAAGCACTATCAAAGGAAAAGTTTTTCAAATTAAGGGATGATCTTGGAATATTTTCAAATGATCATTATGGGAAAGAAATGTTGGAATAATGATTTATTTGTCATATTCTAGATGTAATTTTTTTTAGTATTATTTTTATTTGTTATGTCTAGAAAGTATAATTAAGGTGAGGAAATATATTTGAGATATTATTGGAGAGAATGTTGAAATATTGTAGGAGAATATGGTTTCCCATAACATCTTCTCTCATTGTATTTATTCATGCTTTGATAATGAGAAAGTTTGAGTTGAGTGTTCATTGTTATTGTTTAATTGCTCCATTATTATGATGGTGTATTTTCTTCAGGATTTGGGTTTGGTTCGAAGGAGAATGATGGGTCTCTAGCTGGGCTCCACTTTATTCTTAAATTGTATCTAGCTATTCGAAACTGTTGCTAGTTCTGGGGCCCTTGGAGTTAGGCTGGGATGTTTCCTTTATGAGGATATTTCTTTTTGTTCGGACCTTTTCAAAACCTTATGCATCCTTTTCTTGGTGGGATTTTGGTTGGTCCATAGGTTTATTTAAGGGGAAATCCCTAAACAGGTGGCCATAGAAATGACACTTACAACATCAGAAAGGAATGTGTTCATAATCAATAATTTGGATCCACTTCGTATCCCTATATCAGAGGTTGATTAAGGCAAGTAAATATTTTGAAACATCAATATAAACATAGATCCTAGCTTATGAGGTGTATCTTCCTTGGTGGGTACCCTCTTCTATTATGACGAAGGAGCCCAATGTATTGCCAATTCCCTATAAGATCCAGGATGATAATATTCTTGTTGAAGGGAGTACAATTGAATCCATACCAGAGATGCAGTGAAGTCCTATTTATCTATACTAAAGTTTTGTTTACAAATTCTTAAGTAAAGACCCGTTGAATTGAATAAATAAGGGCCATTTTGAAATATTACTCTATCCTATGACAGATTGAATATAGCGGTGAATAACTCTTTAGAACCCTCTAGAGCCTAGCTTCAGATATACATATCCTTTGGACTTCCATATAAATTTAATCCACCAGAGAAGGGACTTTTCCAAGCACCATAGTCCCATGGATTTATAGATCAGGGCACAATATTGCATATATTGGATGTTTTGCACCATTGTTGGGAGTTGGATCTCATAAGGTAGAATTTGCCTGGTTTGAGGAATGCAGGTAGAGGACTAGCCTTTTTTCAAATTCGCTGAGTTCTAATCATGTTGTGTCACCACTGGGGGCGAAGGCCCATGATCTATATTATGTTCATCCTCCATTAGGCTAAGTGAATCAGAATTTGGCTTTGTCTTCAATTGTGTTGTGTCAGATCCTAAGTTAGTAAGGTCTAAATTTTTGCATGTAGAAGTGTAGTTTCTTCTAGCCACAACATTCCTAAAAGAGGGAGCGGTGCGCAGTGCCATCTCCAGTGGTGGCCTCCATTAAAGAGAGCAGGGAAAAATTCAAAGATCAAAAGATGTAGGTTGCAGAGTCGTTTTTCAAGCATAGATTATTATAAGTAAAATTATTGAGGTCAAAAGGTTAGCTCATTTAATTTTCATTAATGTTGGCGAGTATTTGGCCATGTCAATAGGTGTTCTTTTCAAATCCTCTTAGGGGATGTATACTAGTTTTCACCATTAAGTTTTGTACATATGTCATTTATTAATGTGGGAAAACATTATCTATATTTCTTTATGAGATTTTTCTTGAAAACATATAAAATTATAATCATCAAGAGATAATATCTTGAATGGTTGGGAGGTAGATATTTCACTCTCCCACTAGTTTTCACCATCAAGTTTTGTAGGGATGTCATTTATTAATGTGGAAAAACATTTTCTAAATTTCTTTATGAGGTTTTCCTTGAAAAAATATAAAATTATACTTTCCCCACTGTGTATTCAAATATATGATAAGGGTCCATTATGATAAGAGGATAAGTCATAAGTTTCTTGATAGAAAGTGACTTGTGAGCTGTTAGCACCATCTTGTTTTCCATTTACTACCATCCTCTGTAGATATTTATGCTTTATCTATCACTTATAAATATTTGTGTTTTGTTCATAAATACTTTATAAAAAATGGATTATTATATCATTATCCAAAAAATAACTCTAATATATATATATATATATATATATATATATATATATATATATATATATAATCTACACATACATCTTATTTAATTTAATTAATATCATATTATTAATAAACAATTATTCACTATTTTTAAAATAATGTTTAAAACACATAATAAAAACATAAACATTTACCATAAATAAAATACTAAATAAAATTAATTAATAATTACTTAAATCGTGTTAATATCAATTCTATTTGGAATATCATATTATTAATAAACAATTATTCACTATTTTTAAAATAATGTTTAAAACACATAATAAAAACATAAACATTTACCATAAATAAAATACTAAATAAAATTAATTAATAATTACTTAAATCGTGTTAATATCAATTCTATGTTACCAAATAGTATTTATCATTTAATAATATGTTTAAAATTAGCATAGAAACATATCATAATAGTATTTATCATTTAATAATACATTTAAAATTCGTATAGAAACAAACTATTATAAGGAAGATAAAAACAACTTATGCTTAAAGTCATCATTGTCTTATCTATGTGGAAGGTGGACATAATTAATTCCAAAGGTGAACTTTTAACACTAAATATAACTAACAAAAAAACTCATCTATGTAGAAGGTAGACTTCTTTAACTCCAAAGGTCAAATTTCAACACTAAATATATGTGGACGTTGAACATCTTTAATTCCAAAGGTCAAATTTGAACACTAAATATAAATAAAGAAAAGTTGTTTGTTTCATGGTCCTCTTTTGATGATAGTGTTTCATTATTATTCTAAGTATACAACTTGAAGGTAGTATCCATCACTATAAGAGATATAGATTTAGGTGAAAAAGAAACAAATGCAAGTGTGAAATTTGATAAATAATGTAAGTGTGAAATTTGATAAATAATTTAGGTGTATAAATTATTTTAAAAGGAAAACTAGTAAGTCTTTTGTTTTATGTTTGTAGTTTAAAGGAAATAAGGCGTTGAGAGGAGGGTGAGGGGCATTATTAGAGAAAACATATTAGGGTGGGGGAATATTAGAGAAAACATACAATATGTTTTCTCTAATATTGTCCCCCATCCTCACCCTCATGCATTGAGGGTGGAGATGGGGAGTAATATTAGTGAAAACATATTAGGGTGGGGGTCGGGGGTAATATTAGTGAAAACATATTAGGGTGGGGTTGTGGGGTAATATTAGAGAAAACATATTGTTAAATATGAGGTATAAATGTGTTTCAAATTTTCAATAAGTTTAAGCGTGGATTTTCTATTGACATGATTTCACTATTGGTTTTGTTTTTCTTTTTCCTTTTGTTATGTGAATAAATTTGATGGGGCCTTAAAGGGAAGTCTAAGTCCAGTAGGAATAAAAAAATTCCTTTAGAATGATACAGGATAGGTAGAAACATACTTCTCACAAAATATTGGGTTGGATACCAACAACATTAAGGTATAAATCACGCCTTGTCAATAAGGGATTCAATTAATATATGACCTTGGGATTCACTAAGTAGTTGGTGGTAGAGGGTGATTTCCAAGTGGTTATTTGGAAGCCTAAGTTATCCCATCAAGGTAGGGGCATGGTTGATATATAAACCAATTGAAGATTGATTATGACCCTTTGGGATATTATAATTTTATTCAAAATTTGCAATTTTTCATATTCCATTGTATTCAATGTAGCGTAAATTATTTTAATGATGCTAATTTAGATAACAGATGTGTAAATTTTTCATGTGGACAACGCCAATAGTGGGTTGTAAGACAATATTAGTTGTTTCCTCAATGCTTCAAGGACCAAGGATTACCCAATGGGTTTGAGGGGAACCCACAAAAATGCTCTCGATAGTGTTATACCCATGACATCTATTATCACTATGTATATGGTTCTCAACATGGGTTCTTGGCACATGGGGGTTGTTAGGGTCAACCTGATAGATTCTTCTATTATAAATTCCTTAGGGATGGAAAAAATACCATTCATCATCATGAAACGAGGGAAATGTTTAACGATGGATGTGAGAGGAGAATTTAGAGTTACATCCTCCCCCTCTTCGTATATCTAGTGACATTTAGCCTTAATTGTTGTGTGTCTCCTTACATCATATTGATTTAGGAGGGGACAATGGCTAATGTTGGACCTAAATCATTACAATCCATGCATGTACTTTTCACTTTCTCATCATCTCACATGTTCATTTTTTGGGTTCATTAACTTTGTATGTATTTACCTCCAACACTTTTCAAGGGTTTGTAGTATTGTATTAGGTAGACAAAACATAAATTGGCTATGTTTTAGAAGTCAAGCAATGTTTTCCACTCAGAAGTATATTTGGGTACTTCTTCCTAAGCTTACTAGTATCTCTTTTCTCATTCTAGTTTGCTTCCACAATGCTCACATGCTTGTTATTTTATTATATGTTCTTATTCTGGTTGTTGTTTAGGACCAATGGCTTAGGCATCCACTTATTAGAAATATCAAGAAAGTTGATGTTAGTATGTCCTCAACATTGTACAATAAGTTCTACTAATTAAGACTACTTGAATTGCATGCTATCCTTGATTAGTTTTTTTTTTTGTTAGTGGGCTCTCTATTTGCTAAATTTAACATTTCTCTCTATAATTTGTGCACCTAGGGTTTACATAGAAGGTGACTTACTACAATTTTGTGTGGTTTTTCTTGTCTTGTTTTTTGTTCTTTCCCTCTATCATTATCAAGTAATTGGTCTATAATTGGGCGGCATGAAATCTCAATATCATGGCTCTTTTCATGTTATTTTGGGTTCTCACCCACTCTATCGCTTTCACTTTTCTCCACCTCTAGTCCACCATATTTCTCATTATAAATATTCTCAACCTCCTTTTTCTTAAACATGTGTCCCTATAGAAATCAACATAGGTGGTGGGACAAGTGGTCCTCTATCTCGTAAAAAGAAAAATTTGGCTGCCTCTTTATACGAGTTTAGATGGATGTGGTTTGTTGTTTAGTTATAGGACAACATTACCTAGATCATGATTCTCTTATCCACCTGTGATTTTTTCTAGAGGTTGTTTAATCATCTTTATTTTGATGAAAATTTTATGCATGTCATGTAGTGTCCCTAATCCGAAACCTTGTGTAATTGTACATATAGGTTGGTGAGTTGATGGGTACCAAATGTAAATGTAATGAACATTTAGGCTGGTGAGTGAAGGAAACCTAGTTTTGGTGTTGAATGCATTAGAGTAGTGTATGGATAACTGTTAAATAAGACAACATGTGCATAGTCTATGTGTTGCATGAACCTAAGTAAGTGTGTACATGGCATTGTGTTGCGTGCACTTGATTTAGTGTGCGGTAATGACCCGGAAGTGTGCGATACTAAGTTGTGTGTGTGTGTGTGTTCCTGTTTATGTTTTGAGGTATAAGAGCCTGTGTGATTATGAGGTTGGTGAGACTGGATGTAGATAGGCTAGTGTGACTATATATGTAAATATAATCATGATTATTAATACAATATTGCATCATTGTGCGTTGACTGACCTAGGGGAAAAGAGATGGGGGGGCCTACTCCACCAGAATAGGAAAGAAGAGGGGGCTGAGTAGTTAGTCTTAGGAAATATTTTATAATATTTCCAGGAAAAGTGTAATTTAAGTTATGTTATTATTTTTATCCTAAGTTCCCAAGGGTAGGTAATTGATCACCAAGTGGCTTAAATCTACATATAAAAGGTGATAAGTGTCAAGTGGAAGGCATGCAATATATATTGTTGGCCTTAGTGAATTTGGGGGGGATTATTATTATTATTATTATTATTAGTATGCATGGGATTATTGATGAAGGGAAGGGGGGAATGAATGTTACAGGTTCTCTTGAGTAGAAGGGAGTCGAACTATATCGAAAATATAATTATTTCCTTATCTATTAGAGAATCATGCAGGGAGTTGTGAGGTTGTATCTAGAGTTTCATTGTCAAATATTCAAGTTGGCATACCATGAGCAGTCTCTCTAGGTGAGAGAGGGGATGTTTTGAGGTGGTTGTTAGACCCATGGGAATACTCTCTAGGAGAGAGTTTCTCTGAGATTTTTTTCCTGATGTGCTAAGCATTAGTTGTAGGGATTAGAGACTTCATGTTCAACATCTTGTTGGTAACCCTGTGAAGGTAAGTGGGAAAACCGAAGGACTGGTTATCAGAGAAGGGGCACAATTCCTTGGGTGTGACAAGTGCATGGGAAATGAGGGACTATGGGATACTTGCAACATGGGGCACTTATGACTTATAAATTTTGTTGATAGTCACACCTTAGTGTGTCACTGGAATCCTTTTTCCCCGGTAGAGTTGAGCCCCACCTCGAGGGTGACCTGTTGTTGGAAGATTCAGGAGAAAGAACATCTATGTCTAGGAAGAACATCTGATTCAAGGCTGCAATTGGTGACTTTCATAAAAACATAAGTGTTCTTTATGCACTTGTCTTGTTTACTTTGTGCATATTTGACTATGTTTGAAATAGGTTAATTCTTGTATGCTTTTCATATAAGTTTTTGTTTTTATTTGGTTTAATGTCACGTGTACATGTAAATATGGTGTTTGTATCCTTTAATTATAGTTGTGCATGAGTGTGTCATTTGATGGTAACTTTTCCTGTTAATTTTAAGCTTATTATTTTGGTTATGCGATCAAGAAGAGGATTGAGTGGTTGGGTGCACAAGATCATAACATGTGTGCTTCAAGAGGTTGGAATTGATGTGTGTGTGGGTAAGTAATTACACCCCACACACAGTAATAACAGAAGTGGAACATGATTCCTGGATGGTTGTGCACACATTTGTACTATGTGGTCAATATGCTAGTGTGCGCAATTGTTTGATTTAATTCCACTGCTTAAGGTTGTATTAAAATAAATTGTTTCTTCCGATATTATAAGTTGTGTGCCACGACTCAAATTGGGTTGATCATGTTACCTCAAGTGATACTACATGGATTTGTGTGTAGATTAGAAACTGTGCAATGAAATTTTACAGTAGCATGACCAATAGTTTGTTAGGGTTATAACAATTAGGTTGATATGGAGATAAAAATGTTGAGGTTGTGTGACGTGGCCCAACCTGGTATGGTTCGGGATGTTACATTCTATTCTCAGAGCTATTGGTTCAACACTAGACTTGTATGGTCCAAAGATTAACATGAATAGATGTGTGCGCTAATAATTTGTACCACGTTGTGCAAAGTTTAGTTTGCGTAGAAAAACATTGGTTCACGGTAAACAATTGTGATTTTCACAAATACATTGATGCATGGGTGTGTGCACTAAAGTTTGGAATGTTAAGGTCATCCAAGAAATCCAAGGGAAGGATTCTAAAATAATGGTGCACATTTTTCATGTTGGTCCTAATGGTGCACAATTATAGTCCTAATGATGAATTTGGAGATCTATATGTCGGTTTATGTGATGATGGTATAGAATCCAAGGGGGAGTGTATGAACTTAATAGAAACTGTAAAGGTATTGTAGAAATATGTCCAAAGCTATAAGAATGATAATGAAAGGTTTATGAGATCCAAGGCACAACAAGATGACTTTAATGTCAAATTGATGCAAATTTTGGATGAAATAGAAAAGAAGATGGATAAGGAGACATAGTAGAGAAGGTAAGCATTCTTTAAAGAAGGCATGCAATAGTTCAAGTCCATCTCTTGTTAGAAATAATAAGAGAAGGACTGGGGTGGATTACCCATATGGGAAAATGAATAATATCAATCGTCATACCTTTGATTGTGAGGACAAGAAGGATGAAGATGCAAAGACTTGGTTTTTGGGTATGAGGAAGTACTTCCAACGACATAATTATCATGTGAAAGAAGAAGGGAGAATTGTTATCTATCAATTAAAAGGAAAGGCATCGATGTGGTGGGATCAATATATGAAAATGAAACATATTGATGAGAAGAAAATAAATTTTATGGATTTCAAGAGGTATTTCCAAAATAAATACTTAACGAAGCGATACTATGACAAGAAAATGAAGCAGTCATTTGAACTAAAGCTTGGGAGCATGGCAATAGACGAGTACGAAAGAACATTTTTAGAGCTGTTGAATTATGTTCCTTTTATCAAGGATGAACACATGAATATTTAGATATATTTAAGTGGGTTTACCTCATTTATCAGTGACATGATACAGTATGATGACCCTAATATGTTGGAAGAAACCATAAGGCATTCTAAGTGTCTTTATGAGAAGAAAATGGGAAGACGAACTTTCCAAAAGGCTTAGGAAGATAATATGAAAAGTATGGCAGAACAGATGAAGAAAGGGGCTAGGCCACCATTTTTCAGAAACACTGTGCAAGGACAGTCAACTATCCAGGACCCTAGAATGTCAAAGACAGTGGGACAAAATTCATGAAAACAACCTATGCAGTGTTGGGGTTGTGCCAGAAATCATATGCACAAAGATAGACCTCAAAGAGGTGATAAAGCGAGGACTATGCATAGTGTTCAAAAATTTATGAGAGTTAAGTACATGGGTAGAAATGTGCCAAGGATTTACATTGCACTGTAAAAAAAGAAGGTTGAGTTTCAGTCACACATGACTGAGGTGGAAGGTAAGATTAATGACCAACCTATTACAATTTTAATTGACTTGGAAGTTAGTCATAGTTATCTAGACCCTAAGATAGTGGAAAGATTCTATTTGCTGAGCAGAAATATTGAAAAATATTGGTTGGTTCAATCAGCTAGAGGAGAAAAGAGGAAAATCAATGAGATGGTTAAGGCATGTCCAATAGAGATGAATGGAATACTCACTAGAGTTGAGTTGGATATTATACCTTTTGGCTCGTTAATTACCTCATTGGTATGGATTGGTTGGATGAGCACCATGCTATCCTGGATAGTTACAATAAGACATTTACTTTCCTAGATGAGCAAGGAAATTTGAGATCAATTCAAGGAATTCCAAGAGTTGTGACTATCATAGAAGTTTCCACTTTGTAGTTGAGAAAAAGCTACAAGAAATGGTGTCAAATATTTGTAGTGTTCATGGAAGAGGAACTTAAGGATAAAGTTCCAAGTGCGGAAGACTCTGAAGTGCTAAAGGAATTTGAGGATGCATTTAAAGAGATACATGGATTACCTCCAAAAAGAGACATTGATTTCTCTATAAATCTGATGCTTGGAGAAACACTTGTATCCGAGACTCCTTATAGGATGAGTATGCCAGAACTGAAGGAATTGCAGATGCAACTTGGAGATCTTATGAATAAGGTATTTATATTCCCAAGTCTGTCACCTTGGGGTGTTCCAGTTTTGTTCGTGAAGAATAAGGATGGTAGGTTGAGACTTTGTATCGACTTTAGGAAGTGGAACAAGGTAACAGTGAAGAAAAAGTATCCTTTACCAAGGATATATGATCTATTTGATCAACTGAGGGGCATAAGGATATTTTCCAACATAGATATGAGATTTGGATATCACTAAGTGAGAATAAAAAAGGAAGAAATCAGTAGGAATTCCTTCAGAACAAGGTATGGTCATTACGAGTTTACAGTGGGGCCATTTAGGTTATCAAATGCACCAGTTGTCCTCATGTGTTTGATGAATGTATTTTTCATAAATTAGTTGGATAAGTTTTTCATTATTTTTGTATATGACATTCTTATTTATTCAAAGTCTAAGGAAGAGCATGAGAATCACTTGAGGATGGTGTTGCAGGTGTTGAGGAGCATCGACTTTATGCAAAGATGAGAAAATTTCATTTTATCAGCGACAAATTCACTACTCGGGTCATATTATTTCAGAAGAAGGAATATTTTTGGACCTAACAAAGATAAAATCCATTGAAGAATGGTCAAAACCAAGAAATGTCGTAGAAGTGAGATCCTTTGTGGGACTAGCAGGGTACTACATAAGGTTTATTGAAGGATTTTCACAGATTGTGCATCCAATATCATCCCTGAAGAAGAAAGGTATGTGATTTGAGTGGACTTTGGATTGTGCAAGGATTTTTCAGCACTTGAAGAGTTTGTTAACAAGTGCATCGATTTTGAGAATTTTTTATCCTGATGTAGACTTCATTGTGTGCATGGATGCATGAAAGGAAGGACTCGGGGGAGTCTTGAGTAAAAATGAACATGTGGTATGCTATGAGTCAAGGAAATTGAAAGAGCAGAAAAGTCTCTATGCTACACATGACTTAGAATTGGAATCTATAGTGTATGCTTTGAATATGTGGCAACATTATCTCATGGGTAAGAAATTTGAGCTAAGAACAAACCATTGTGGTTTGAAGTATTTGCTTGAACAACCAAGTTTAAATTCCATAAAAAGGACGTGGTTAGATTTCCTCATTGAGTATGAATTTGAAATTAAGAACATTAGAGGAAAACAGAACAAGGTGGATGACCCACTTAACATGAGGATGCATGAAATGCATGCTATGGCCATTAGCATGTACCATACAGGTTTTCACGATTTGTTTTTGAAGTTTTCCAATTCATATATGCATTATATGGATATAAGTGTGAATTTACAGTAAGGTATGTGGCAACCAAAGTTTGAAGGTTATGAGTTAAGAAAGGATGGGATCCTCATGTATATATGCATAGTCTATGTGTCAAATAATCAAGAGTCGAAGCACTTGATTTTGTCATAGATTCATAAGGTTCCTTAGGTTGGACATCCAAGTTACTAAAATACCACTATCGGCATCAAGAAGCAATACTTTTAGCCATGTATCAACAAGGGAGTTGTGGATTTTATTGCAAGTTGTCTCAAATGTCAGAAGGTCAAGGTTGAGCACATACATACAATTGTTTTGATGCAACCTTTTCCCATTCCTTAGTGTAATTGGGAAGTTGTGACCATGTGATGGATAAACCATCGAAATGGGAATACTAATTGAAATTGGTAGATCTTTCTTACAACAATGGGTATAAATCATATTTAAAGATGATCTTGTTTGAAGCACTTTATGGTGGAAAGTGAAACATGCTTGTGAGTTGGGATAACCTAACAAATCACATAGTAGTTGGGATAGATTTGATTCACATAATGGAAGAGAAGATGGTAAAGATAAGGTATAATCTAACTAATTCCCAAGACAAAAAGAAAATCGGTGCAGATAAAGGAAGAATCCATAGGGAGTTTGGAGTGGGTGATCACATGTTTCTGAAATTGAAGGCTAGGCACAGTTCCATAAAGTTGGGAAAGTGTTCTAAATTAGCAGCACACTATTATGGATCGTTTGAAATCCTTGAAAGGATTGTTCAAGTGACTTATACGTTGTCATCGCCTGCATACTTATGCATTTATAATGTTTTCCATGTGTCATTGCTTAAGAAGTATGTACCTAATGATAATCATGTAATTGATTGGAATGTGATTCAGGTGGAGCTAGAAGGCACAGATTTCAAGTGTGACCGATTTTCATATTGTATCTTAAATTCAATCCACTCCATAATCAAGCCATGGAGTTAGTAAAGTTCGAATGGACTCGGTATGGTCCTGAGGATGAAACCTGGGAGTGCGAGGATGTTATGTGAGCAGAGTATCCTCATATTTTTTAATATTTTTGAAATTATGTATGTACATGTGTATATGATGCACTGAGGACAATCCATAAATAAGGGGGACGGGATTGTAGTGTCCCTAACATGGAACCCTTTGTAATTTTACATATAGGATGGTGAGATGATGGGTACCAAGTGTAAATGTCATGAACATTTAGGCTAGTGATCCAAGTACACCTAGTTTTGGTGTTGCGAACATCAAAGTAGCATGCAAAGAAGTGTTAACATAGACAAGGTGTGCACAGTCTATGTGTTGTGCAGACCTAGGCAAGTTCATACATGGCACTTTGTTGTGCACACTTGGGTTAGTGCATTGTAATGACCTAGAAGTGCAAGGTACTGAGCTATATATATGTATATATGAATGTTTATGTTTTAAGGCCGGAGAACCTATGTGATTATGAGGTTGGTGAGTCTGGATGTCGATATGCCAGTGCGTCTATCCATGTAAATATAATCATGATTATTAATATTAAATTTAATCGTTGTGCACTGATTGACTCAAAAGAAAAGAGATGGGGGGCCTACTCCACCGGAAAAAAGAGAGCGAGGGGGCGTGAGTAGTAAGTCTTAGGAAATATTTTATAATATTTTTGGGACAAGTGTAATGTTAGATATAATATTATTTTTATCCTAAGTTCCCAAGGATAGGGAACTAATCACCAAGTGGCTTAAAGCTACTTTTAAAAGGTGACAAGTGTCAAGTGGAAGACATGCAATATATATTGACGGCGTTAGTGTATTTTTTGGGGGATTATTATTATTATTATTATGCATGGGATTATCAACAAAGGGAAGGGGGGAATGAATGTTACAAGTTCTCATGAGAAAAAGGGGGTTAGACTGTATGGAAAAACACATTATTACCTTATCTGTCATGGAATATTGTGGGGAGTTATGGGGTTGTATCTATAGTTTCAATGTCAAAGAGTTGGGTTGGAAGACTGTGAGAAAGCTCTTTGGGTGAGACACAGGTTTTTGTGAATTGGTTGTTAGACCCATTTTCATACTCTCGAGGTAGAGTTTTTTTTAGATATGTTTTCTTGTGTAATGAGAATTAGTCGTTGGGCTCGAAGACTTCATATATCGATTGTTGTTGGTAACCCTGGGAAGGGAAGTCGGGTAGCAGAAGGACTAGTGAGAAAATAAGAGGCACACTTCCTTGGGTGTGATAGGTGCATGGGGAATGAGGGATTGTGGGATAGTTGTAGCATCGAGCAGTTAGGAATGGGCAATTTTGTTGAGAGTTAGACCTTAATGTGTCACTAGAAGCCTTTTTCCCTGGTGGAGTTGAGCCCCAGTTCAGGGCTAACTTGTTGCTGAAATCCTCATGAGAAACAACGTATATGGCTGGGAGGAATGTCCAATTCAAGGCCGCAGTTGGTGACTTTCATAAAACGATAAGTGTTCTTTATGCACTTGTCTTGTTACTGTGTGCATATTTGACTATGCTTAAAATGGATTAATTCTTGTATGTGTTGCATATAAGTATTTGTTGTTATCTGGTTTAATGTCGCTTAAACATGTAAATATGGTGTTTTTAGCCTTTAATTCTAGTTGTGCATGAGTATGTCAGTTGATGGTACAAATTTTTGTGTTAAGTTTAACCTTATGATATTGGTTATGAGTCATGAAGAAGAGGATCGAATGGTCGGGTGCATAGGACTGTAACCTGTGTGCTTCAAGAGGTTGGAACTGATGTGTGTGTGGGTAAGGAATTATACCCCATAGATAGTAATAAAATAAGTGGTGCATGACACTCAGGTGGTTGTGCACACAATTGTACTATGTGGTCAGTATGTTGGTGCATGCAGTTGTTTTATTTAATTTCACTTCTTAAGGTTGTATTAAAATAAAGTATTTCTTCCACTTTTATAAGTTGTGTGGCATGACTCAAATTGGCCTGAGCATGTTACGTTAAGTGATACTACACAGACTTGTGTGTAGAGTAGAAATTGTGCAATGAAATTTTAGAGTAGCATGGCCAGTAGTATGTTGGGGTTATTATAGTTAGGTTGATCTAGAGATACAAAATTTGAGGTTTTGTGACATGGCCCAGTATGGTATGTATGGGGACGTTAAATTTCACCCTTCCCCTACAAAATCAGAGATATCTATTCCTTCTTCTTCTTATCCCCCAACATATAATCCATTATTCTTGTCAATACTTTCATAGATAAATATAATGCAAATGGATTTCTCTCTTCTCCAATATCAACACATAACATCTGAGAGTCTAAAACTTAAAACCAATATTTTCTCACATATAATCCAAACCCTTAGTATCCCTTTTCAACTTGATTATCATTCTCCTTTGGGAGTTTGGAGACGGTTTCCTAGTATTATTTACATGTTCAATACCTTCATCAGCATCGTTAAGCCCTAAATTGTGGTACATTACATTAATATTTTTATTTTATTTATGTCGGATTGGGTTCATTAGTTGTAATTGTGCCTTCTAGTCTCCTATATATACCAAGGAGACCTTTTCATTTGGAATCATATGG
Source organism: Picea mariana (assembly GCA_032191745.1). Taxonomy (NCBI): domain Eukaryota; kingdom Viridiplantae; phylum Streptophyta; class Pinopsida; order Pinales; family Pinaceae; genus Picea; species Picea mariana. The sequence goes on along the minus strand of JASDQU011404993.1, from coordinate 72,687 downwards.
TATTTGTGAATTCATGTAATGTATAAGGAGGTTTCCCCCTCAAAGAGGCTTATTCTTTGAATTTATCTCTTTGTCAAGAGATGGAGTACTTATTATGAGGTTTTTTATGTTATTTTGATATTTGGTTCTTAACATTTGGTATCAGAGCTAGACAATCCTCGGGATTGGCTTCTTCAAAACAAGTCTTCTTAGCATTTTAGTTACATTTTTTTTTTCTGGAAGGTTTCAGGATCTGTAATTTATATGGTGTAGAGGATACATATAGACATAACTTGGGTTAACATTTCATATCTCGTTTTGTTATATTTTTGGAGATACATTATGTTCAAGTTAGGGTTTTTTACTAGTCCTGAAACTAGTCTAAAATAGGTCTTCTTGGAATTGTTGTTCCAAATTTTTTTCTGCTTGGTTTTAGGTTCTGAAATTTTTATAGTATGAAGGTGGAATAGTGAAGTATCTTGTGTACAAATTTCATCCATTTATTTGTTTTACTATGAAATTTCTTCTCTGGGGAAATTAAGGTTTTGGTTGGTCTAGATTTTATTCTAAAACACGTGTTCTTAGGAAAATGGTTATATATGAAGCTACATACCTATGAATTAAGTGAGACATATTCCATTGGTTAGGGTACAAACCAATTTTTTACTAGTGAAAATTTTAATTTTTGAAATAATGACTATGACACACGGTAGGTCCTACATGTTCGCTCTCCTGAAAGGGAAAAAATCAGAACATCTTGGGAAAGTTATCATAAAATTCTCTTGGATAATCCAATATTAGTATAAACTATGGGGTTGGAAACAAGACACATCAGGCTACCTCAGGCCAAACATTTAGACTCATAAGGGCCAAAATTGCAGAGCTACAACAAAAGAAAGGTCATATAGCAGAACAGTCTCTGAATTAGGGATTTAAAAGTGATACTTGGCCAACATGCCACCAAAAAAGGTAAATTCTACACCAAATAATCCCTTAGATAGTCCTACTTGGACTCTTGTTGAAGGTGAAGAAATGCACAGGGACATAGATGATTTAAAAAATAAGGAATTAACAAAATATGAACTACAAAAGATGATGGATACTAAGGTGGATGGCTTAAAAGGGGAGATCATGGAAGGGTTGCAAAAGTTTATAATAAAGAGGCCACTTGAAAGTGATAATGTATCCCATAAAATTCATGATGAGGACACAAGGAAGATGAATAAAAAATGGAGAAACTCCATCTTTGGTTTGAATACCAACCACTTTCCTAAGATCTATATGAGGAAATTTTATGGAAAGGATCCAATCACATGGATACTCTAGGTGGAGTAGTTCTTTGACCTACATGATGTGCCACACACACAAAAGGTACAAATTGTGTCCTTATATTTAGAACCCAATTAGTTTGTGTAGTATCGATGGCTTTTTTCTCGCAAATCACTTGTCACTTGGAAAAAATTCACGAAATAAATGATATCACACTATGAGGATACAAGAAGCAATACCTTCTTCAACAAATTGATAAATCTCAAGAAAAAGGGTTCAGTTGTGAAGCACATTGAAAACTTCCAAATATTGAATATAAAGGTAATGGATATTCCATATGAGAACTTGATTGATGTCTTCATAGGAAGTTTAAATGATAACATTCAATATGAGGTTCACCTTTTGGAACCCAAATCGTTGGAGAATGAGTTCAGGGTGGAAAGAAATGTTGAAAGTAAAAATATGGCTATGGCTATTAGAAGGACCACCCCTAAGATCTATCGAGAGAATAATGTTCATTATTCTAAACAACCTCAACCTACAAGGTTGACACCTCAACAATTGGAGGAAAGAAAAGAAAAAGGTTTATTCTTTAATTGTGACAACAAGTACAGTAAGGGACATAAGTATTGTGAGAAGAAATTATTCTACATATATTTTGAAGAGGAAGAAGAACAAGAACAAGAACAAGAACCATCTCAAGATGAATATGTAGAATATATTTATTCTAAAGAGATGACTCCCACCATATCATTTCATGCATTACTTGGAATTATCACTCCTCAAACCCTTAAGATCGAAGGATATATCAAAAGGAAAAAGTTAATAGTGCTAATTGATTTTGGTAGTACTCATAATTTCATTCATTGTAAATTAGCCAAATCTCTCCATTGTTTTATATATCCAATGCCATAGTTTCAAGTAATGATTGAAAATGGAGGAACTATGAATTGCTCAAGAAAATTTCAAAAGATCAATATTACTATTGGGGAATATGTAATGAATATTCCAATGATTAATATGCCCATGGGTGGTGATGATGTTGTACTAGGGGTCCAATGGTTACAATCATTGGGAACAATGGATTTTAATTTTCATGAAATTTTCATGAAATTTTCATTGGAAGAAAAGGAATTTGAGTTAAGGGGTATCACAGGGAAACCCGGTAAGGTGTTAATCTCTAATGGCATGAAAACATTATTGAAAAAATGGCATCTGGGTGTAATTGTACAACTATGCTCACTAGATGTTAAAACATCTAAGCCATCTATTCCCATAGATCTCTAAGGGATAATTGATAACCATTCCAAAGTATTTGAAGATATTCCAAGAGGTATTCCACCCACTCATGATCATGATCATGCTATTCACTTAATTCCTGAAATGTTTCCTCCTAAAATTAGCCCTTATAGATACCCTTATGCAAAAAGAAGTGAAATTGAGCGTATGATTGAAGAAATGTTAGAGGATGACATTATTAGACCTAGACAAAGTTCTTACTCTGCACCGGTGGTAATGGTACTCAAGAAAGAGGGCGCATGGTATATGTGTCCATATTATAGAGATCTCAACGATATCACCATTAGATATAAGTTTCCCATTCCCATCACTGATGAATTGTTAGATGACTACATGGAGCAATCTACTTCACAAAGTTAGATCTTTATTTAGGGTATCATCATATTAGAATGAAGGAAGAAGATATCCCAAAAAAAGAATTCATAACTCATGAAGGCCATTATGAATTTTTGGTCATGCCTTTTGGCCTTANGAATGCACCTTCCACATTCCAAGGGTTGATGAATTCCATTTTCAAGCCCTTCCTTTGAAAATTTGTGTTAGTATTTTTTTATGATATACTAATCTATAGCAACTATTGGGAATATCATGTTCAAAATGTTGATAGGGTGCTACAAATACTAAAAGAGAAACATATATATTCCAAACCGTCCAAATGTTCCTTTGGGGTGAAGGAGGTAGAGTATTTGGGTCATATTATATCTCATGAAGGTGTCAAGGTAGAACTTAACAAGATTAAATCCATGATGGAATGGCCGAATCCCAAAACATCAAATAATCTTAGAGGATTTTTGGGTTTGATAGGTTACTACTAAAAGTTTGTTCCGAACTATGGAATAATAACAACACCTTTAACTGCATTAACTAAGAAGTATGCGTTTTCATGGAATCTAGAGGAAACTCAAGTTTTTGAACAACTTAAAGAGGCAATTTGCAAAACTCATATCTTGACCACACCGGAATTTAGAAAAACCTTTATTGTGGAATGTGATGCCTTGGGAGATGGCATTGGTGTTGTTCTAATGAAATAAGGAAGGCCTCTTTCTTTTTAAAGTCGGGAACTCAAGGGAAAGGACTTAAAAAAATCCATTTATGAGAAGTAAATGGTGGAAATACTACATGCATTGAAGCAATGGTGACCTTACCTAATAGGTAGGAACTTCAAGGTAAAAATAGATCATGAAAGTCTTAAATACTTCTTGGAAAAAATACTATCTTCATAAGAGCAACAAAAATGGGTGACCAAGATGTTGGGTTATGACTTTGAAATCATCTACAAAAAAGAGAAGAAAAATGTTGTGGCAGATACACTCTCAAGAAATGATGAAGATGTTGAGGAATTTCTCTATGCTATCTCTATCATCTAACCTGATTGGATAACAAAATAAAGGGATGAATGGAAGAATGATGAAGAAGTGTGGAATCTCATTCAAAGGTTGCAACATGATTCTAGTGAATCTGATACATTTAAATGGAAAAATGATTCATTGCCGTACAAAGGTCACTTATATTTATGTAAGAACTCCCAACTCAAACAAAGGTTACTTTTGGAATTGCACACCTCTTCGATAGGACAACACTCTGGATTTTTGAAAACCTATCATAGGGTCAAGAGATAATTGTTTTGGGATGGCCTTAAAACTGAGGTTCAAAGGTTTGTGGTAGAATGTTTGATTTTCCAACAAAATAAGGTGGAAACAATTAATACCCCAGGTCTTTTACAACCATTAGTCATTCCAAGTCAGTGCTGGGAGGAGGTTTCCATGGATTTCATCACAGGGTTACCGAAGTCTGAAGGAAAGAGTGTCATCATGGCGATTGTTGATAGACTTACCAAGTACACACACTTTTTTCATTCTCTCATACTTTCAAAGCCAATACAGTTGGTACCGCATTCATGGAGACAGTTCAAAAGCTACATGGAAGCTCAAATATTATTGTAAGTGACAAAGATCCCATCTTCATAGGAAATTTTTGGACATAATTATTTTCTTTTTTGGGTACTCAATTGGCTCATAGCTCATCTTATCATCCTCAATCTAATGGAAAAACTGAGATATTGAACAAATGTATGGAACCATACCTTCGTTGCTTTGTCTCTGATAAAAAAAACACAATGGTTCAAGTGGTTACCCTTGGCAGAATGGTGGTATAACACTTCCTTTCATACTGCAACAAAAATGACACCATTTATGGTGCTGTATGGATATCACCCAATGTGTATTGTTTCTTGTCTAAAAGAAAAATCTAAGGTTCAAGCAGTGGAAGATCACATTGAGCATGAACAAAAATTTCTCTAACTCTTAAAGGAAAACTAGACCATGGCACAAAATCACATGAAACAACAAGGAGATAAACATGATAGTGAAATAAGTTTTTATGTAGGGGATTGGGTATATTTAAGACTACAACCGTATAAACATCTTTCCCTCAAGCAAGATAATAAGGACAATAAATTATCACCAAAGTAATATGGCCCTTATAAGGTGTTGCAAAATATTGGTACTATGGCATACAAATTGGAGCTACCTGCATCTTCGTGAGTACACCCAGTTTTCCATGTTTCATGCTTAAAGAAGGTTATAGGTGACAAGATCCTAGTTCAAACTATATTTCCATAACTTGACGGGGAAGGAAAAATCATATTGGATCTTGAAGCTACCACTGACACAAGAATTCACTAGTTGAAGAATAAATCAATTTCAAAGTATCTCATAAAGTGGAAGAAACTACCTGCTGAATATTCCACGTGGGAAGATGAGTCTTTTACACAGAAACATCCAGAACTACTCAAGCATTGTAAACAACACTTGTATGAAGGGGAGGGGCATGTTAAGCCCTAAATCATTGCACATTACCCCTTAATTGGGGCAGATTACATTAGTATTTTAATTTTATTTATGCTGGCTTGGGTCCATTAGTTGTTATTGTACCTCCTAGTATCCTATATATACCAAGGAGACCTTTTCATTTGAAATCATCTAGTATTTGTGAATTCATGTAATGTATAAGAAGGTTGTGCCCTCGAAAAGGCTTATTATCTAAAATTTTCTCTTTGTCAAGGAGTGGAGTACTTATTCCGAGGATTTTTATGCTATGTTGATATTTTGTGCTTAACAATCACAAAATTCTCCATATTCTTGAGAAACAATATATATATTTGTTTCATACTATGGATGAGGTGAAAAAATAGCTTAAGATTATATTTTTAGTATCCAATGCCTTGCTCAACAACCTACCTTCTTTGCTTCTCTAGTTTCATTATTGTAGTCCAAGGTGAGTGGTTCTAACCATGTGATACAATAGGAGGATGGATAACTATAATATACCGTTTAATGATGGCTCATTGTTTCTAGTCATATTAAAGAGGATTATGCATGACTCTATGTGATTCACCATCTTTTGGCCTCTATATTTTCCAACATATTTCAACTCCAATAGGGATAATTATATTACATTTTTTGAATTATTTTTCTTAGATTAATTTGGAATATTGAAGTTGTTGTTTTTAATTTCATGTAGTTTCTTATACAAATTGTGAACAAAATACATTTATTCCTCATTAGTAATTCACACCTCGTTTTTCCTTATTATAAGCACATAGACATATCTAGTCCAAACTTATTCCTTTTAGGTTACATGATGTCTATGCAGGTAGATTGGATTCTATGTTTGTTGGGAATCCACACACACATCTAAAGCATGATATGTGTCTCTCACTCAAATTATGTTTTCCCCTCTCTTGTTATTGGATAAATTGGTGAATGCAGACATAAACTAATCTCCCTAGATCCACCTGGATCTAGAACAAAACAAGATAGGACATGACGCTTTCCCTATGTTACAATCATTGAATTTACTACCAAAGAAGGAATGGATGACATACCTTTAGATATCGCTTCCTTATATCTTTGTTGTCTCTGCTTCATCTCGGTGCTCTTGTGAGATCAAATCTGCAATGACACAATCCAACCAAAGTGAAATAAACAATAATAGATTCATTGAAAACCTAAACATGTGATCAAGGAGTCATGTAATAAAATGCTAATGATTATATGGGAAAGAAACATGTCATTGTATTATATTAAGTAAAAGTGGAAGATACAACCAGATTTCATTGATGTCGCAAGTTCCCTTTCAATGTTCCTTTGTTCTACCACACACATACACTTGCTCTGAAATTTTATGAAGATGGTCCACAAAATCTTGATGGGAAAATGGAGACCTCAAGAATCAGTTGCAACAAGATCCTTCACACAGTCTTCAACCTATTCTTTCAGCAATTCTTTGCTCAATATTGCTTAACCTTTTCCATGAGAAACCCATCATTATATAGGAGAAGGTCAAGTGGTTAAAAGGATGAGGATGATCCCACCAAATCAGAGAAGATAGTAAGATCAAAACCATACAGACACCACCTCACATTCTAGAAGATTCTCCTTCTAGAAACTTTGTGAACTTATTTCTTCTTTTAGCTTTCAAACATCACCGCACCCTACCTATATAGCAGCCTGCAGAAACCCTGCGAGCCATATATAAAGAATCCTGCGGAAATCAAGGATTTTCGCACTATGTACTACTGTTATCTTGCGACATCATTCTAAAAAGATGCCTTGTAGAGGAAAGAATCAATCATTTTTCGTCATGCAAAAGGTCCTTTTGAGAGCCTAAACACATGTTTGTAGAATCATCATCAGGGTGACCAAAATAATGTATAACAGAATGCCCCCCAATGTATGATGTTGGAACTCGTGACAGCCGAAATACATTTTAAAATGCGTGTGTGTTTCGGGAACAAGGAGTGCACGAATTGGGAACCTGCACACAATCAAGCATCTGCACAATATTATACCATTTTTGAGGTAGGCATTTCCATGCTCAGACTACAAATGATTTGAATCATAAATGCCAGTCATGGCCACTAATTATACACTGTGCATCCATGTCATCAAGACGATACATAACCACCAAGAATACACTGTGGATCTATGTGTTAACAAACTTGAAATCATGACATAGCCACGAGACATACAAAGTGTATCTATGTGCCAATACAAATCGTAAATACTCCATCGCAACCTGGACCAAGATGATGAGATCTAGGGTCTTCAATCCCATCCTCCGTAAGTATGAATCTAACCATGTGATTATAGGTGTTGAAGTCAAACTTGGTAGAAACCACTTGATTACCAGTAATTGATGAAAAACATTAACAAGTGCGAGGGAAATCACCATTGATGTCAATGAATCCCAAGGTACCTTAGTACAATCCAACGAATGTGAATAAATGATATGAAGTCGAACACTCGAAGGAATCTTCTGATCAGGGACCAATGATGTGAATCCACTTTTGAAAGTAAAGAAACCTGCCATTGAGGCATGCAGAATATAAGGTACTAAATGATTTCTAAGTCTTGTTCTTGGATGATGAGTTGAATTCGACAGGAAAAGAATTGTCATGGGAGGGCCTTGATGTATCCCCCATAAATGACATGAAATAAGTAATAGATTTAGGGTATATCAAAGAATGAAAATAATTTGAAACTGACATAGGGAAGGTCGACATGGTAGGAATTGACAATTGCAGATGACCGACTCGATAGAGGGCTTGTTTGGACTTCTCTTGAACATATGAACAACATGGCAATGGTCTTGGCAGCATTGACTCAAAGATGACCCAGGATATGAACTTGCAAAAATTCAGACGAGAGACAAATGTATTTCCCAACCTGGATTCAAATGATAAAGGGGGGTGTCATGTTCAAGAGTGACTATTACTACCACTAACACAAATACAGAGACATGTTTATTTCCCGAATTTTCCCCCATCATTTCCAGTGAGTACCTCTTTATTTTTACGCAAGCTCGAGGAGGATAACATATGGTTGTTGATGAAAGCTCATCCTTCGGACGAGTCCCTTCAAGAATGTTTAAAGAACCCTAAGAAGGAGTGGTTTGATCCGATATGGGTCTTTTGATATTTGTTTAACGAGTCCAAAGATAGAAAACTCAGGGGTTTTTCATGTTTGAGAGTCTAAAAAATACTTAAAGAGAACTCTCTCAGTTCCTTTTTCGTAAAGTAGTTTGATGGGACCAAAAAAGTGATAAACTATCTCCCATCAAAGGTTTTCTTCAAATACTTTTATGAGCATGAAAAGAACAAGGTCGCTCAACAATATTTTTGTTTTTATGGAGCGTGAAAAGAGATTAAAGGATACTCCATGGGTTTCACTTTTTGTGTTACCATGATGAGTAAGAAAAGATGACAAAAATATACTCGGTTTTTTTCTCATTTATTTTTGAGAATGAGAACGAACAAAGACTAGGCTCGAGGTTTTTCTGAAAAACACTAAAAAGTACTTGTACATGTGAAAAATGTAAAAACAAATCACAATAAATCTCCATATTTCATTGTTCAGGATTCCAATTCTTCTATCTTTGAGAAAAAAAAATACTCACGAGACCATTAGACCTTTAGGTTTTTGATAAAATGCATTTAAATAATATAAAATAATAATAGAAAAAGTAAAAAGTGAAATAAATAGCAGTAAAAACTCTTTTTACTATTTCATTTGCATTTTGCCCAAAACTTGCCTAGAAACCCTATTTTTACCTCAGACTTTGGTTGTTGATTTCGAGAGGCACAGGTGACCATTCAGTGAACAACTTCCGTCGAAACAATAATCTCTTCGTCCTCTTGCTTTTCATCCAATTAAATTTCATTTTTATCGGTTTAAAATGGTCTTTTGAGTTGAATATTGGGTCGGTAGGCGCACGCTAGGGACATCACATGTGACTAGTAGCAGGACCTGTGGAAATCAATGATTTACGCAGGTGCCCTATGGATCACCTACAGAAACCTAGCAATATGTAAAAGCTCTACCTACAGCGGTCGAAAACCAATTTTTTTTTTCATGCATTTAGCCAATAGAAATTTTCCAAAGCAGCTAATGAGGATGCTAAATCCATTTTATTGTCACAATGCATGTATTTGATCGTCAAAATAATGGAGTGGAGGGAGAGGGAGCACAAAGATGATGACCATGATTCTTTGAATGATCCGAGCACTATGAATGCCCTCCAACAATGTAGATTACTGAATTTTTTTAAAATCCAGGGTATGAGAGCCCAAATGAGGCTATTGGAGTATCTAGTCCACATGTTGGATGTGGACCAATAGGTGTTTCATGTGGGCTCCCACGTACCATCCTTAGATATCGAAGATATATATTTCTTGACAGGGTTATCTCGTCATGGGTCTCATGTGACTTTGACAGGAGGTAGAGGTGATGGTCTACCAATGAGCGAGTATCTCCGTCGATACTATTCTCTTGAGGCATAGACACACAAGGGAAAAGCTTCCATTAGGGGTGTCCGGGATTTACCCATTTGGAGTATTATTTTTACCATTTCACATATGGCAGGGAGTGCATCTCCTCACATGGCACTCCAAAGTTATTTTCCACATGCCGTGGAGTGCATGGAACCTAGGGTGTTCAACTGGAGTGATGGATTCCTACGTAGCATGAAGACACAACTAACAAAATGCAAGAAGGGGGACCTGAAGAAATTTGGGTATGGATCTATTTTGGTGTCTTTATTTTTAGAGATATTCCCCCATTTACATTCACAGTTAGAGTGGGGCATACCGGCCCCACAATACCCAAGGATGAAGAGGTGGTGTGACCTCATGGATTGACATGTAGCGGCCCCCATCATCAAATACAATGATGCATTCTTTGACTCGTTGAGACCTCAGATCCTGGTGGTGGATGATTATGCATATGCCAAGTTGGATTTTAGAGGCAAGCCTGACGTGGTTCTACCTAAGGGCTTTTAGTGGGGAGACGCGAGTAAGAAAATCGTTTTGTTTTTATGATGTTTTTTGTGAATTTTAAAATATAATATGTTTTTTATGATTTCAATTCGATGACTAATCAAAATATTTTGACAATGCAGATGTAGGGCCAAATTGGTGAAATTATGAGACGTTATCAACGTCATACTGTAGGCGTATCTGGTTCACTTATTCAACTACTTTGTAGGGTAGCATAGGAAGTAGTGTGCTACCATGAGAAACATCCTTGATGCCATTTTGTAGAAGCCATGAGCTTCATATTTTGATATTTTGGTCTTTGGATGAAAAACACTTTTATCGTTATCTATATACATAAGGCTTCTATCGGCTTACTTGTTTTAATGTGAATTGTGATTGGATTTACATGTGTCTCAAATTTCTGTCTAACACATAATTAGCTAATGCATCTATCAATGTATTTAAACATCTAGGAATATATTGATATTCAATGTAATCGAAATAATGTTCCAAGAGGCGAATTCGTAGATATACCTATAAAAAAGTAGGACTTTGGATAGCATAGACATTACTTAGATATAGTACCACTAACTGTGAATCAATCCATACAACCAAGTGACATATTCCAAGTGAAATAACGTCGGTCAACAATTTGATGACCGCACTATATTCCGTGATATTGTTAGTTGCACGACTGAGGAAAACACCTTGTAGACTGATTAACTCGTTCGTAGGTGCATAGATTTCCCAAGCAGCAGATGCTAAGTTCTGAGTACTACGAATAGTGCCATCAACAAAGCCAATGTGGGGTAGTGAAGACACCGACATCTAGAAACCAATCACAATGCAAGGTAAGCAGCTGAGAGTCGAAACCAAATAACGAAAGAGCACACAAAAGTATGATACAATAAAAATACAAGAACTCATGCAAAGATATATTAAGCATAGTACTTATTCAAGTAAATCCCATTTCTGGGTTTAGACAAAGGAATTCCATCATAATCTACTAATTCATAGGTTCCCTTCTGTTAGGACCCTGAAATGTCCCTTTTTCACTACACCTTTTGATCATTCAACCTTCTCATTCCTAAGCTAAATGACTATTATAATGAGAACCAAGACCCTTTTCCACAAGGTATGAACTATTCATCTTGGTTTTATATTTTCAATTACTTATCATGTTTGATTGATAATGTTCACAGATTTTACCCATGAAATTATTTAACTAATGATCAAAATGTTAGAACAACCCACTTCAAGAAACTCATTGTTGTTACAGTTATGCGCCAATCCTGGAAGCTATTACATGACTTCTACAATGGATGCCCATCAATCCTAGAAGATGTTACACAACTGCTACAAAAGAAGCTTGTTAATCTTGGAAGTTGTTACAACAAATGCCACGAGTCCTATTATGATACGACTGCTGCAACACCTGCTAATTAGAATTCTGGCTCACGATGTTGATGAAGGAGAATTCAAGATTTTGTATTAATGATATCTAACGAACAACCTGAGAATTGGGGATTCTCAAGACTGTTCTATTTTTGAACACTGAACGACTCTAACTTTAAACAGCAGAGCTTTTGTAATGTAAAGGGTTGTTAGTCTTTTTCCTTGAACTGAAGAAAGTAGCAATTATTGTACACAGACATGTTTTTGGCAATTAAATGAAGAAGTGGATTGAATTTTTTTAGCAGATTGTAACCTATCTCTTTGAGTGGATTCAGTGAGAAGGAAAGGGCCCACCTTCCTCACTAATTCCCCTCTATTTCGAATTTTAGATTTAGTCGTTTTCATTGCAAATGGTTTAACTGTTATATATTTATGAATACCACTGTTGTTACAGTTTAGTTCCTTCTTGGTAAATGCACATAAACTTGTCTCATGAGAATTAGAATTCAATTGTTGAACATGGCTAGAGAACTGCTTTTCGTTTTTCTACATTAGGTTAAAATCTTGTTTTGGAGAATTAAAAGTGTGAAGTAGCTTCTTGCAATAAGTAGATTTCCCTTCCACAATAGTAAAGAATTTCTTCCTGCAAAAGTAAATTAGAAAGTTAGATTAAGGTAGGCAATTCATGGTTTTTGTATATTCATCAGTTTAGATTGAAATTATGATTTTAAGTCTATAGCACTCCAGCTGTATCAGCACAATTGTGTTAGCGATAATGTTTGTTTGTTTTGTTAAAAAAAAGAACTTCCCTACTACAATTAGATTAGGGATGCTTTCATAATCTAGCATAGACTATGCATAATTATCTTGAAATAACAGTCTTCCCTGGGTTGACAATTTATATTGAACACTTTGATTTTCCATTCGATTAGACAATTAAAGTGCCCAACATTTTGGCGCCGCTGCCAGGGAAGATAATTATAGATTTTGGTAATCACACTAGTCTTTTTTTTTTAGGAATTGATAGTCTGCATGAATCACCAAACACGAGAACGAACCCCCCAAAATACTAACATTATGCGCACTAGAGGAGGTGGAGGAATAAATCCTAACATACTAGGAAGATATACCATTGTTGATGAGATAATAGCCACAGAAAATTCTTCTTTAGGATCCATTTTTCACCCTGCCAATCCTCCAAGAGGACATGATCCGTAGTCAGTAGAAACACCCCCTCTCGAAACATCATTCTCATCAAGATATGAATCTGAAATCGAAGCTGAAGATTTGTCATCAACAAATCAACAAGCAACACTGGAGAACATTGAGGATCAAGGCAGTATAGCCTGGAATCGAGAAAACCTAAAAGAACCTGTTTATCAGATCAACAGTTGGATAGTCACTAAGGAAGAGTGGGACACTGTTCATATTGAGTGGAGGGAGAGAGCACATATGGAGAATCAAGGGGATAATGAAGAAGAGCTCTACCAAGAGAATCCGCAGAACAACGAGGAACAGGTAAACAATGAAAAAACTATCTCTACTTTGGTTTTTCCTATTTCTGATGTTCCCACACGAGGGATAGATCCTATGAAAAACATACCTCTCTTGGCTCTCCCAAATTTTCATGGATTATCTACTGAAGATCCAGATGAATTTCTGTTTGAATTTGACATTTTGTGTAGAAGCTATGACTACACTACCACTGTGCAGAATCTTAAACTGTTTCCAGCCACATTAAAAGGAAATGTGTTAAGATGGTTCATGAGCCTTGGAGAGGAAAACATTTCAACATGGATACAAATGAGGCAACTTTTCCTGCACAAATACCAAGACTATCGTCGAACAAGGGAACGAAGAGAGGAACTGTTCAAAATGTCATAAAAGGAGGACGAGACCCTTGAAGACTTTGTGGAGCAACTCCAATACAATCTACAATGGTCTGGCCATCTGGATGTGAGTAAGGACATTCTGAAAACCATTTTTCTAAAAGGAGTTAGAGAAGATTGCTTAGATATGTTGAATATGCTTGGAAAAGGAGATATATCTAAGGAAT
>JASDQU011404993.1:32521-49224 GCA_032191745.1 Picea mariana | reverse complement strand
CACTAAGTTCGTAGGACATTTCTGGAGAACCTTATGGAAGAAGCTGGCAACTAACTTGTCATTTAGTTTAGTTTATCATCCTTAGACGGATGGACAGACAGAAGTTGTGAACATGATTTTGGGAGACTTGCTGAGGAGCTTGGTGATAGAACACCACAGCCAGTGGGATAACATATTACCACAGGCAGCGTTTTCTTAAAACGACTCTCTTAATAGGAGTACAGGATAGATTCCATTTCAGATTGTCTATGGCATGCAGCCGAGAGGAATTTCTGTGATGAGAGATTCAGAATAGATTGCGACTAGGAGCGCTAGTGCAAAAGATTTCGCAGAGGTGATGAAGGATCTTCACAGCCAGGTGAAGGAGCGATTTCAACATTCGAGCCAAGAATATAAATGCAAGGCGGATCAACGCAGGAGAGAACTTCAATTTGAATTTGGCGATTTGGTCCTCGCACATTTGAGGAAGGAAAGGTTCTCGAGGGGAACATATCATAAACTCAAGATGAAGAAAATTGAACCATGTAAGGTCTTAAAGAAATTTGGGGCGAATGCATATGAGATTGAATTACCCGAAGGGATTGAAATTTCTCCGATATTCAATGTCTCGGATTTGTACCCTTATAAAGCTGAGGAAGTGTTGGCAGCAATAATATAATTTATATTTTTACAAGCTGCCTACACAGGGTCTTTAAATTATCGTTACTCATCACAACCTTTCTCACTAAACAAAACTTGTCACTTGTCGTTTTCTACATTTCTTCCTTTTGATTTTTGTTTTCATGACTGTAAGCATGAAAACTCACAGCTGGAATTCACACTTGGTTTCGATTTTTGATCAAAGGATAACTGTTCATATGGTCTATTGTCGAATTGTCATATTTTGCTATGAACATGATTGTTTTCCCAGTTTATAACTCCTTGGTCCTAAACATGCCTTGGTTACATAAGTAAAAAAACCTCCCACTCATAAATATTTGATTAATATTAATGGGGTTTGATTCATAAAAATCTTTTAACACAATGTTTGTTTGATACATTTATCTTGTAATCAAGTCATGAATGTGCGCGCTCTATGGTATTCAAGTGATTACATCCTTACACTACCCATATCCCAAGGTACCATATGAGGTACAACATGATATTATTGCTCTGTATGGCCTTGGGCTTCACGATCTCATTCCCACGCATGGTGATTAACGCTTTTGCCTACCATTTCGAACTATATTTGAATTGCATTGAGGAAACTTGGGACTATGGCTCTGTGTTTTTTCTATCAAACCCTACCTCTGATTTCCATGTTGATTCCCTTTTGTTAGCCATGGCTCCTGTGGTGAGGATTGAACCTAATGGAATCCAAACCTTGTTATTGTTTGACAACGCCAGAGATGACTTAGAAAGGAACGACTGGCATTTGTTTATTGAAAAGTTTGAGGGTTTCAATCTGAGAGTTGCCCAAAGTTCGCATTGACTTTCGACGGTTGCAGAGAAAAGATAGGAGACGTGCAGCTTGAGGTAAATGAATATTTTATAAGCCAAGCTACTGATTTACCAGCTGTGGGGCAAAAGTGGTTCAAGAATGCAAAGGTTGAAGAGGTCCCCTGGTCATTGTTGTTCACCTCAAGGAAAATTACCAGCTGTGACCGAGGTATGCCTGTCTCATCTTTAAAACCTAGATGGCATGATCTGTTAGCTATTGTGAAATAGTTCATTACCTATGAAGGAAGATTTGGGTTGGTTTTCTTGTATCACCTGCGATTTCTTATGAGCTTTATTGATTTCCCACTGAACATGCCCTATTTCCTCCTTAGAAGTCTATACAAGATGGGAAAGTAGTTTAAGAGGCAGAAGTCTAATTCTAGTTTGTTCCATTATGGTTTAATCAAGATTATCATTATGATTCAGCTGAAATTAAACAACGATTGTTGGGATGCTTTTGTGTTACGAAATGGTTTTGGTAATAGTGAGTTGGGGCAAGTCGACAAGCCTGTTATCACAGAAACCCTTGCGAAACATACCATCTCTCCTCCTTCGCTCATGCCCTGTGATCCTGTCTCTAATTTGGAACCCTCGACCTACCCTGATTCTACTCAACCCAACACTCAATCGGATCCATATCCTAAGCGTTGTACTAAGATTGTTAAAAACCCACAGGGAAGAAACTAAAGGGCAATGTCGATTTTAATTATAAAAGTAAAAGGGTCACTCATTGGGTTTCATGATGTGCTCGAAACAACCCCAAGCCCTGTGCAGACACAAAAAATACAATTGAGGTAAGTGAGGATTCGGATTCAGAAATTGAAAGGTTCTTGGCCGACAGTATCCATAGTCATATGGACTTTGTTCTGACAGACCCTACGATTATGTTAGCAACCTACCACCGTGTCTAAAGGACAATCCTATTTTTCCTGGCATCAAACTCTGTGATGAACCTACATGTCAAATGGACGATTCTCCAATTGTTAATACTATCAGTGCCAATACACAGTCTCTACAGCCGCACTGTAATGAATGTCGATACTGGATCGATAGGTATTACAAGGATGTGCCGTTACTACAGTCTCAGCTTAAATCCTTGAAATACCAGGTGGATTCATTGGAAAACGAGAAAAATAGGCTCCAATCCATATCTCAAGCAAAGGATAAATGCCTAAAAACTTCAGGGTCTGTTATTTTTAAGAACGTGGAAGCAGAGATAGCAATAGTAAACTCTAAGATTACATGATTTGTTTGAATCCCTTAATTTGAGGTATGATCTTTTTAAAATTTTAGTATGATTCTGTCTTTCTCAATTTAAGATACACGCTTTGTTTGCATAGATTACTTTTTAGTTTGTTTTGTTTGATTGAATAAAATATGATTCTAGTTATAATTATAACTAGCTACAGAATCGTGAGATTCTGTAGCTAGTTAGAAAATTTTGAATTGCTTGTTTTGATAATTGAAAATACATCTAAAATATTCTTATTGTTATTTGTTTTCAGGAACTCATGATTTTCAAAGAGATATGAAGCACTGTTGGGATCTCCCAGCCATACCATCTTTATGTTTTTAGTAAATAGATTAGGCTGTTAGTTTTTTGATATCAAGTAAAATTTGGGAGGTTGCATCCCCCACATTTTTGAACAGATTTGATGTTATCAACAGGAAACATTTTGTTCCTGGAACCTATATAAGTATGTTATTTTGTAAACTTCAAACCATCTCTGCCCGGGGCAAAAACTATGGATTTATGATTTGTAGACTTGAATAGAATATGATATTTGTCACAGCTTTAGCTTCTCCATATCATGTTTTTATTCAAGTCATGATTATTTCGATTTGTAATTAAATTATGATTGTTTTCGCTGTTGTGGTTTACTAAATGGTATGATATAAATTCATATATATTATCCATGTTTTATGTTCCAGATTTAACACAAAGTAATCATTTTGTTTAAACTTGAGATTAAGAGATTTATCTTTATCATTTTTTAACGTTCACTCACAAGTTTTTACAGCAGGATTTATCTTAATGTGGTTGCTTGCCAAATTATGAGATTGTTCTGATAGTATCTCTTGCATGTTATATCATTTGAATTCCATTATTGTTGTTTCACATTTATGAGAAGCAATTGTTGGTTCTGTTGCAGGTTTACCTCATCAGACAGGGGGATGGGATGCTACACACTGAACAAATAGTGGATGCGATAACAAGTCAGTTTACTAGTTTAATTTCATTAGTTTAATGAGTACAGAAACCTCCTATAGCTAAAACATTTCCTATTATCTGTGATTTATGTTTTCAATTAGACAGTTTGTTATTCCATTTCTTGTTTATAAGCATTATAAGAAAATAAATCAAAAAGATTGAAAGATATCTTTGTTGTTGTTTAATAAATCAATCCATATTCGATTTTCGCGGATTTAGATTAAAATTCGCATTTTGTAAATGTTATATATATATATATATATATATATATATATATATATATTAGAAATAAAGTCATTTGTATATATTATTCATATAATAAGTAGACTTATGTTATAAATATTAGTTAGTAAACTGTAAATATAGTAGATTTGTATATAGTTTTCAACGATTGTTATTCATCTAGTTATTACACTATCTCTAGTTTTGTTTTTCACTTTGTTTAGGACATAGATTGGCCAACGGAGCCGCTAAAACTATTGAAGTGGATTAATCCAAATGGCTTCGGTTAATAAGACAACCCCGGACCGGATTCACTCCTCTAGTTGACAAGCGGTCAATTTCGCCCGTCAACAAATGGCGCTAGAAGGAGGGCTTGAAAACTATTAATGGCACGAGGAGGTCGTAAGACTCCTCCACCACCTACCCGCTCACCTATAGTGACTAGAAGTCATTTAGACAAAAACATTGTCCCTCAAATAGCAACCACATCAAACAACGATCTACGGGTCATAGTTGAACCAGTAACTCCAAATCCTACGGGTGGTGACATATAAGAGATTGTTCGACAATCTCTCATCAGAACGCACAGTGCCTTAGCTCGTATAAGACAACAAAACCGACCTATGAACCAACCATTAGACTTATCTGATATCAGAGAACAACTTGGAGGTACTGACCTTACCTTAAACCCTATAGATCCAATCCTCACTCCTGCAGCAGGAGGATCTGGTATACCACCATCACCACCTCCTTCATCTCCTTCTTCTTCTGGAGAAGAATATTTTGACGAAGGTAGTTCCTCATATCAACCTTCGACACCACCCACACCTATGGACAACTTGAACAATCCCGCCAGACCCTGGCTTGACCAAGATGCAGTGGCCATACCTGGGCCTCAACATCCTTTACCAAAGCACCTCGAGAAATGGCTCCCTAAATTTGACCCGAACTCCAAACAGATCGCTGAAGATCACATCAAAAAGTTTATGTTAGCCATTAGACTCTGTAGTGTCGAGCACGAAGACGTAGTCTGTAGATTGTTTCCCTACACCTTTGAGGGCAATGCCTCTACCTGGTATTTTTCCCAAGAGCCCCACACCATCGTGTCATGGGAGAAATTTGAATCCTGTTTTCTTGAGAAGTTCGGAGATAACAAGTCTCCTGAAGTTCTACTCATGGAGATTTCTAGTTTAAGAATGAACCCCAAAGAAAAGATCAAATACTTTAATCAAAGGTTCTTGACACTAAAGAATCGAATCCCCACAGATTCGATGCCTGCCAAGAATCTTATTATCGCATATTCTACGAAAGTATTATATCAAAGCATAGCCATTTGGGTAAAGAGATCCGAGAAAGCTACGTTGTTATAAGCCTTCGAAGAGGCCAGTTAGATCGAGAAAGACATCCTTAGTTTAAAAGACACTACCAGCAATGAGACAGAGACTAGTTCATCGTCCAAAAAGAAAATTGAAATCCTCCCTAGACCTTCCCTAAACAAAGCTCAACCTAAAAGCTCAGATTTATAAAACTTACAAAAAGTCATTCAAAACTATCCAATCAAGTTATAGATTTGAAAAGGATGGCTGAAGAAGCTTCTTCAAGCAAAGGGCCTTACAAACCCCCTTTTAGGAAGCCTTTTCCCACCAACCGACCTAATTCAAATACTGAAGGCCTAAATCTAGAAAGCCTACAATTTTCTATTCAAATGATTCTTGAAGCACATGATAACTTGATTCCTCCCGAGATTCATGAAGAAGTAGCTAAACAAGAGACAGTAGAAGAAGATGAATCTTCTCCGAACATTTTTGGACATTTTTCGGATAGCATTTTTCAAGATAATTTTGAAACAGTGCATCCTTACAATACTAGGAGCAAGACAACAAATAAACCTTCTTCTGAAATCATTACGACTTTGCCTCCAAAACAGTCTAAATCGATTGAGACTAAACAGAATTCAGTAAACCCAAGTTTAGATTATGATTTGGTTGAAGATTTAAAGAAGCAGAGGGATAACATTTCTGTTTATGAATTATTAAAATTCCCTTTTCTTCTACAAAAAATGCTACAAAATATTGCAGAGAACAACAAAATTTGCAATCCAAGTAGTAACAAAGGTGTTCAGAACAACCCCAAAGTTCCTCAGAAGGCCTCCGCCAAAACTACTTCTGATCCTCACGATAAAAGGGACCTTCCTGTAAATAATGTAACAAATGTAGATAAATCAGTTTTAGAGGCCGCGAGTAAAAAGCAACAAGCTTCCACTATTAGTACTCGCAGAAATGTCCCTCCATTTTTGTTAACTTTTAAAATTTTCAATAGGAACGTACACAACTGCATGGTATATTTAGGTGCGTCATCTAACGTAATGCCTTGGTCTGTTTGTCAAAATATTAATGCCGAAGTTCAACCATCTAGCTTGAAAATTATCCAGCTTGATCGAACTAGTGTTAAAGTGATAGGCGAATTAAGAAATGTGCTTATAAGATTGTCATCTAATCCTGAAGTTCATCAAGTGATTGATATTATTGTTGTAGATATCCCAAAAGTTTATGGTCTCTTTTTAAGCAGAGACTGGTCAGAACAATTACACGGCTACTTTGCGACGGATTGGTCTCACTTGTGGCTACCTGAGAATGGAAAGCCCAACAGAATCAAGGTAAATCGTGAACGTTATCTAAAGTTCACGGTGATTGATTTAAATGATCCCAATGAACCTTTCACTCCTTCTGTCGATTTGCCCGAAATACAGGGGATGGATACTTTTTTTGGTAATTTCATGGCCAAAACTTCCACTATCACTAACCCAAAACAAAGGTCGCGAAGTGCCGAGAGCCGAGGCACGGAGGAAACACGTGGTAGAAACATGAAGTGGGCCCAAGAAGTAAACCAGTGGACATGCATCACATATTGGAAGAAGTCAACACCCCGTTAACCCTCGCATATCGGGAGTTCGTGAAGTAAGAGTGCGAGAGTTCAATCTTTGAACTCGCAAAGTAGTGAAAAGTGAAAGGAGCTTGCGGGAAGCCCAGCCGGTGGTCACACACCGAGGGTGTTGACAGAGAAGGAGCCACAACCATTTCGCGATCTCAGGTATCGCAATATTAGAAGGAAAAAGTCGAGAGTCATGACTCGTGAACTCGCGAGATTGTGAGTTGTGAGAAGGACCTATGGATCGATTAACTTGTGATTCCAGCAGAGAATCTAAAGAGCCAATTCGACTTGTGAGAGATAAAGAATGATCCTGTGAGCGGATATCGGCCCGAGGGCTGATAGGTCTGCGTCATAAGGAATCCTTTGCCACATTTTCTATCTTAGCGGAGGGAAGGTCACATATCAAATCGACAAATACCAAATATTTCTTAGACTTAGCACATTCAAACTCTAAGTCAAACTCTAGGAGAATCACTATCCATTTGGAGTATTTACCCCCTATCAATTGGCATGTAAGGATATGTTGCATAGGGTTGCAATAAAAAATGACAGTTTTCTTGCATAATATGATATAGTGACAAAAACATTGGATAGCTTGAATAGCTACCAAGGCCAGTTTTCCCACATGTAGGTATTTGGCCTCGGTAGTCGTGAGACTCTGACTCAAATAATAAATTACATGTTCGTCGTGCAAGTCATCCTCTTGCACTAAAACCATGTCAATGGTAGAGTCCGAAGCAGCGAGGTAGAGGAAATAGTATCGACTATAATCTGGTGGGAAAATTAGTGGTGTTCGTGTTAGATCAAGTTTCAAAGCTTGGAAGGTGTTTTTGGCAATCTCGTCCCATACGAATCCATCACCCTTCTCCAATAGTCAAGTAAATCCTAGCGTTAACTCATTGTAATTGGGAATGAATCAGCACAAAACATTTGCCTTCCCTTGCAAACTTTGTAGTTGGCATAAAGTAGAAGGAGGTAAAATAAGGATGGCCTCAACCTTCAAAGGATCCACCCTAATTCCATGAAGTGACACAATAAAACCTAGAAGTCAGCCGGACTCCACACAAAAAACACATTTGTGTGGGTTTAAACATATATGGTAGTAACGACAGCAAAGGAAAATGGCTCGGAGATGGGTCGAGTGGTCTTCGCGACGCATGGAATGCACTGATAGATCATCGAGATATTTTTATATGATGTTCTTGATATCGTGAAAAGAATAAGACATGGCATGTTGAAAAGTCGCACCAGCGTTCTTCAAACCAAAAGGTAGTTTCCAGTAGGTGAATGTACCCCAAGGACAAATGAAAGTAGTTTTGTGTTGATCCGCAGGTAAAATGTTAATATGATTATAGCCATAGAAATCATCCATTAAATAGAATATTTCTCTTTCGACACAATCGTCGACGATCTGGTCAACGAAGGGGGTTGGAAATTTTTCCTTGTGACAAGCTTTATTAATATCCCTATAATCGATGCATACACGGATCGTGCCTTGTTTTTTATTAGCTAGAACTAGATTGGATACCCAATCAGTTAAATCCCCAGGATAGATAAATCCATCCTTGAGAAGTTTTTCAACTTCGAGTTTGATAGCAGCGGCTTTACGGGGGTGGATTGGCCGAAGTCTCTGTCGAATAGGTTTAGCATCCGGGTAGGTCTTAATTTCATGTACAATGATATTGGGCTCAATACCTGACATCTCTTCGTAACTCCAAGCGAGAATGTCACATAATTCTTTAAAAATAGATTTATAAGTGGCGACTTCATTATCGGAACAAGTGACTCCAATGTGAACATTTTCAACAACTCCAGGTTTTATAGATATGTCAAGAGGAACAATGGGTGAAATATTACTCAGGATCCCTTCGTAAAGCACATCCTGGGTTGACTCAGGAACATAGGAAATGACAACAATGGTCGACGGAGTCAAAATCCATTTATAACTCTCTAAAGCGTGCTCTTCCAGGAAGAGAATGGAATGATGATGTCCATCATCCCAAGGGGTGTCTTCCATAGAAATAACAAACATAATCATCTCGTCGGTAGAAAAAATGACGTGAAATGGATCGGGAGATGAATCACTAAGAGAGGGGGTAGAAGAGGTTTCTGATTGAATGGCTTGATAATCCAACTCAAATGGAGTTAAAGGAATTTCCTTGTCATAGCGAAGATAATCACCTGGGTCAGGTACTATCCATGGGTCGTGAGACGTGGGGGCTTCATGAACAGAGGTGGAAATCATGATGATTGAGGCGACAAAAGGAGGTGGAATATCTGGTGGTGGGACTAGGAAAGCACCCATCAAAGTTGATTATTTTAGTAGACCCACATCGACATTCTCATTACTAGGAGGTGTCTTTGAAATAAAGGGTACGTTGCTAGTACATGAATCAATGTTGAAAAAGGCCAACTGGTCTACAGTAATGACTTTTCCATGGTGTGGAAAACGTACTACATGAAAAAGGGTAGACACAATTGTGCACATAGAATCAATCCAGCTACGGCCAAGTAAGAGGTTATAATTGAGAGGTGCATCAAAGACCTCACCTTCAACATTGACCGATTTTCCTTCCAACGTAATATACAATGAGGGAAGTACACCGTAGGGTTTAAAACCATATCCATTAAAGGCCTTAAGTGTGTTTTGTGATTCAGTGAGGGGAGGAGAGCCAATGGATTTCCAACAGGAAACAAACATTACTCACATCAAGGCACCCTCGTCAATAACGGTTCTACAAATATTCGTGTTCTCGATAACAACTTGTATCTGAAACACTAGTTGAGGATGTAGTCTTGGAATGTGATCTTTCAGGTAAAAAATTATCAAATTTGTATATGTAGGATCAATTCCACCGATAGCCTTTAACAGTGTCTTTCGTTGAGTGGGACAACTTTGAAGGACTTTGAGAGCTGACATCATGAAAGGTTCTTGCGCAAGATCGACTACAATACTGTAGTTTTGAGAAGCACGGGCATGAGGATTAAAGGCATAATTTCAAACAACACCCTTTGGAGGGGATCCCTTTGGAGGGGAGTGAAGAACTATATCAGAGCTTGATCATTTGATATGAAGAGGAATGTTGGGAGGTGAAGTTGAGGGAGGCGGTTGAACCAACGAAAGTGGTATATTGTCAACTTTCTCCTTTGAGGAAGAGTATTCTTTGGCCCGAGTAGTAGGTGTAACGTCATTCTTTTTTGAATCACCAGTAGACATAAGGACATAGGAAGTGGTGGAAGGAGAGGGTTGGTCGTGAATGACCAATTGGGCCTATTGTTGAGAAGGGAAAGGTTGGGAAAAAATGACAGGTGTGGGAGTCTTCACGGTCCCTTGAAGGAACTTAGTGACCTCTGCATGTCTTGGAAAATATTTCGTGTAGTGATCATAACCACAGATAAGGAAAGGGTATCGGGGTTTGCACTTATTCTTGTCATCAGCAGGTTGCATTTTGGATTTCTCATATTGCAGATATTTTTTATCCTCCTTATTCTTACCCTTTCCTTTTTTACATTTATTTTTGTCGGCTAGGGAAAATTGAACGAAGTTAACCTCTGAAGTTTTTTCGGTGGAAGGGGTAGGAGTCAGAGCATTTAGAACATTAGAAGCAGTAGATTTGGGATTGGTGGGAGAGGCTTGCATAGATTGAGGTTGAGCATGGAAAGTGCCAATCACACCATCAGCCGCATGAGAAGCAACAGGGGTAGTTGAGGTCGCGGTGGTAGAAGGACGAGGAGCATCAGGAAACAAGTCATAAAGAGTACCCGTTTGCGAATAAAAAAGATCGAGGTACTGAGCTCGACTGATCACCTATTCTTCTCTGACAACTCCACCCATGGAAATGTCATGAGAGATTTTATTCACGAATGATTTTGTGAACCATTCTACCAATAACTGATTGGGAAGGTCGAGTTTGATCAAACGTTGTCTTCTTCTCCACTCATGGATGTGATCAGAGATATGATTGGTCAAATTCTGCTTGAAGGAACTGAAAATTTCGGTTCCTATTTCATAATGGATGGGCAGTTGGTAATGTGTGAGGAAAGCTATGGCTAGGTTATTAAAGTCTGTGAAGAAGCCTCGTGGTAATTCTATATACCACTTTGCAGTCAGACCCATAAGAGTTCGTTGGAAGAGTCGTAAAGCCAAAGGAACTCTTACGGGTCCGACTGCAAAGTGGTATATAGAATTACCAAAGGAGAAAAGTTATGACCCATAAGAGTTGGATGAACACCAAAGGAGAAAAGTTATGACATGGTTGTTTGGATCTTCTCTCAGTTTACTGTCAAATTTGGGAATGTCGGATGGTAACTTGTCCGGTATAATGGGCGAGGTCTGGAGAATGTAAGATAGGGTCATTCAAGATTCTAGACAAGTCGGGTAGATCCAAAGTGGCTAAAAAGGTAAACTTTCTATTCATGTGAGGGTACTGATGACTTTGGGGAGGAAGTCTCGTGGGTATACCAGTAGGAACGTAAGCAATTTGTGTGTGAGGTGAAGGTCCTAACATATTCGGACGTGGGTGGGGAGGCATGTAGCCCATAGGGTTATACTGATTAGGGATTCCCTTGGAAAGGGACACTATAATGAACGTTCGAACCCCAAATAGGATTGGAAGAACCGAGATATGACTGGCCCGAACTAGGGGGTATGAAAGAGCTAACTTGATGTTGTTTCCCCCCAGATGATTTTTGATTTCCCTGAATGAAAAGGTTCCAATACTGGTCTAGTGATCCTGGTACGTTATGTCCATAGGGTGGGGTATAACCTCCAAGTGGGGGTGGTGTTCCAATTTGGGTGTGACCTCCAAATTGAGTTTTTCCCCCAGTGTTATATTTCCCTCCAAAAGGAATATGATAGCCAAAAGTGAATGATGGAGTAGAGCCTCCAATTGTATTGGAACCACTTGGGCCAAATGCTCCCATAAAATGTAGATAAGACCCTCCGGAGGGGACTTGGGAAGGTGTCGGAATGAAACCAGAAGCACCATTGTACCCAGGAGGAGTAAAAACTCCAGAAGCTCCGGATGGAACCTGGGTAGGAATATGGATAGAAGTATTCAAAGAATTGTACCCATGAGGAAGAGATGAGATAGGTCTAGACGAAAGTGGTGTACCAATGAGAGCTTGGGTAACCACTGTATTCCTAGTGGGAATAGTCGTAGTGTGTGGGACCATTCTGGAATGGGACATCTGAAGAGGAATGGTCAAGCTAAGACCAATGGAATGTGTGTCTGAACCAACGAAGAGATAACAAGTTGTACTAGAAAAGTGATCTAGAGGTATTGTGTAGGTAGCAGACATTTCGGGCAGTTCAGAGACGACGGGTATATCAACACCTCCCCAAGCTGTAAATGTCCAACACTATAGTTGGGGTTTGAAATATGTCAGTGGTCCAAAAGAGATCCTCATTTTTCGGGCCGGTAAGAGGTCCAGATGGTATTCCAGAAGTGTCAACAACAAGTTCTCCGAAGGAATTCAGTCAGAGAATACATCTCTCATATCTAGGAGGTAATAAGAAAAGGTCTAGAGAATCAGAAAAAAATTGGAAATTGTCTAAAGAGTCAGTTATTTCCGCTTGTGAAGGTATGTTTTCCTGGACCTCACTCTGTTCAGGAGAGCCCTCTGGTGGATTAGTAGGCAAGGGTTGAGAACCTTCTAGATCTTCCGGGGGTAGTCCTTGCATCCTACGTGAATGACATGGAGGGTCAATGTTGGCTGAACCAAATAGTTCACAGAAAAAATCTATGGCCAACTATAGAAACAAACAACACTCGCTAATAAAATCTAGGAATCAAACCAAGCAAAAAAAACCTTATTATTTCAAAGTCACTAGTTGGTGATGAAATCCAACATCGTGAAGTCAAGACAAGAAGGGGCTAGGATAGAGTGGGTGGAAAAGTTACATTGACGACCTGCTTAACGAACTTACACCCTGGTGCAATCTCCCACACATAATCGTGTGTATACCCTCCAAGGAGCCCAAGTGAGTTTGGCCGACGTCGATTCCAGGTACCGTGAAGACATTCCCCTCCACAGTCACCTCATGTAAAACCCTAAGAAGATAGACAACTAAGGCTATCAAGAACAACACTGATTCCTGGGGAAACAGTTGGCAGTTTGATCCACACACAAAGGAAAGGTATCTAGCCCGAAATCAACTTGAGAGGCTTCCACTAATCATTGTGGGTATACCATTCAAGCAACCTCCATAATACACACAATCTCTACACTGAGACCAACAAAGCAAGGTGAGTAACTCTGTCAATCTCAATGTGACCTCAGGTTTGACCCTTAAGTGAGAAGGGCTTCCTAGGAAAAAATGTTGCAAATGGATTTGAACACTCCCTATCACAAGATTCTATTGTGTGTTTTATGCTTTGGAAAGTGTGTCTCATAACATATTCCAAAGCTCTAGCCTAGCTAATGTTGGTGTAAAAGATCCCTAGAAAATAAAAGTTACTAATTGAATTTTAGATTTAGGAATGTTTTTTTAGAGGTGTTTTTTTACACAAGAGGGAGACGGGAATGAAACCAATGTTGTATAATACCTTGACCCAATAATATGCAAATGGAAATGAATGATGCAATCTTTCGTTCAATGAACTCTATCTACAGCAGGGAGAAGGTATTTTTTTGCATTGATGTAAGCTACGAAATGTACTTTCTGTTTCTTGAATGAACACAATTGCAAACAACCATAAACAATGATATTTCTCAATTTTCTCTTCTTTTGAATGCAAAAAACTTTCTTATGTATGATTACTTAAAAGAATAAGTGACCTTAAGTCTTCCTTTCCAAAACCAAAACAAGGATATAGTGAAGAAAGGACAATTAATCAAAGAAAATTGATACACTCAACAAGCACCCAAATCAAACTTTCAATGAAGATAAAAGTAAAAACGACAAGAAAGTGTTTCATCAAATGTAATTGAAAAATGATTTTCCGGTCAACAAGGAATCCAAAAAATGTAATCAATCCAAAACTTTAAATCCAATCAAAATACTTTTAATCAATCAAGCACTCAGATGCAAAATCATAGATTATATCCTTGTTGATAAAAATCAAAAGGTAAAACTAGAAAAAATGATTAAGAAAGGTGTTCGATCTCCAAAAACCAATCGACAACAAGTTTCAAATTCAGAAATCAGTCACATATTGGCATTAAAAGTTCTTCCTAGCTAGCTAAAGAAAAAACTAGGCATCAAAAGATGACAGGACCCAAACCAAAAAAAATTACAGATGTCACCACAACCTAGCAGTAGGTTACAATGCAGAATTCAAAGGTTTTTTCAAGCTAGCTGTGGATAGGTCACAGAAAGTACGCATTGGGACAAACAATTATGGTGGAGAAATCAAAAGTTTTTGTAGGCTGTGAATGGGTACAGTGTGAAAGTGTCTGTAAACAAAAGAAATTTGGAAAGAGGTCAAAGGTTTTAAGTGAACTTTCAAATCCAAAGGTTCTGGATGGATGCCCCACAGACTCAAAGACTGAAATAAAGTGAAGAAAGGTAGGCTAAAAGCAAATGGCCAACAAAAAACCACAAACAAGTTGTATCCCCAGTGTAGTCGCCAATTTTGTTATTGGATAAATCAGTGAATGCGTACACAAACTAATCTCTCTAGATACACCTGGATCTAGAACAAAACAAGACATGACATAACGCTTTCCCTAAGTTACAATCATTGAATTTACTACCAAAGAAGGAATGGATGCCATACCTTTAGATATCGGTTCCTTATATCTTTGTTGTCCCTGCTTCGCCTCAGTGCTCTTGTGAGATCATATCTGCAATGACACAAACCAACCAAAGTGAAAGAAACAATAATAGATTCATTGAAAACCTAAACATGTGATCAATGAGTCATGTAATAAAATGCTAATGATTTTATGGGAAAGAAACATGTCACCATATTATATTAAGTAAAAGTGGAAGATACAACCAAATTGCCTTGATGTCGCAAGTTCCCTTTCAGTGGTCCTTTGTTCCAACACACACATACACTTGCTTTGAATTTGTATGAAGATGGTCCACACAAGCTTGATGGACAAATGGAGACCTCAAGCATCAGTTGCAACAAGATCCTTCACACAGTCTTCAGCCTATTCATTCAACAGTTCTTTGTTCATTCTTTCTTAACCTTTTCCATGAGAAACCCATCATTATATAGCAGAAGTTGAAGTGGTTAAAAGGATGAGGATGATCCCACCAAATCAGAGAAGCCAGTAGGATCACAACCATACAGACGCCACCTCACATTCTAGAAGATTCTCCTTCTAGAAACTTCATGAACTTCTTTCTTCTTTTAGCTTTCAAATGTCGTCGCACCCTGCCTATATAGTAGCCTGCAGAAACCCCACAAGCCAGGTATAGAGCAGCTTGTAGAAATCAAGGACTTTTGCACTGTGTACTAATGTTAGCTTGCGACTTCATTCTAAAAACATGCCTTGTAGAGGAAGAAATCAATCATTTTCCTCATGCAAAAGATCCTTTTTGAGATCCTGAACACATGTTTGTAGAATCATCATCAGGGTGACCAAAATAATGTGTAACATCTCTTTCAGATAGTATAATTTTGTGATTTTTTACTTATAAACAATTGTTTTTTCTCTAGCCTCTTAATGTTTAGGAGTATCATTTGTTTAAAGCAATGATCTAGATACATGGGCTCATATGATCCCAATTATGTACTAGCATTGAAGATACTTCTCTTTTGTTAGTAGTGAAGAATGATAAAATCGGGAAACTGATAGCCTATCAGATGGGGCCCACCCTGTGGAGCTATGTTCACAATTGATGCAACTACAATATGACTAGACGAATGCTCAAGAAACAAATGAAATGAGGTATTGAAAAGATCAAGAAGGAAATTCTTTTAGAAAACAAAGTGGTTTTCAGTGTGAGATAAATCAAATTTTGATTGATTGGTCATGTGAATTGAGGTAATTATGATAAAGACATCCAAGAGTTGGAAAACCTAACTATGACATTATTTTGTTTTTTCCCGTTATCTCATGAACTTAGTTATTATAATGCAAATACCTCCTTATTTAGCACTAAGATTAGTTTAAATGAAAGAAAAATGTTGAAAACTAAAAAATGGTTTTCCCACTCATGATGTAAGATGTTTTCTTGATACTTCAACAAATGGGACAATTGCACCATTTCAACCTTTAAAACTTAGAAAAATATATATCTAATATTATCCATTCCACATAATATGAACCTATGATGGATATGCTATAACTACATGTGGTTCAAGTTGAATTGAAATGAAAAAGTAAGTAAAGATTTACACATCATAAAATTGTCATTGTCATGTATACCTTACCATAGAGAGTTTCATTTCTTTTTCAAAAATAAAGTAAAAGAATATTGTCATAAGTGTAAAGTTCTAATAAACTCAAACTCTTGTCCTAAGTGTAAAGTTGTATTAAACTCAAACTCAACTGCTATAGAAGTTTTCACCTAACCTAACTAAGTCCTATAAAAGTTTTTCACCTAACATAGACTTAGAAGATCTATGCTCCCATCATTGTAGGAGTGAAGGGCTCCACATACTGTGGTCTATATATAAAGATTATTGTTGTGACCATAACAAGACACTTTTTAGACAACATCCTAAAGACCCGTAAAGAGCTAGAGAATCAACAATTATTAAGTAGAAGCTTGAAACATATTACAAGATAATTATTCCACAACTGGTGGATAGCATGAAAAGCAGTGTCATACTACATAGATATAGTGGAGCATGACAATTTTTAAGATTTTAGGTGGGGATATGGATGAATTTCTAATATCGACTTGGATGTTATTGAGAATAAAGACTACAGAACCCTGTCAATCCCTTAAAAAAAT
>JASDQU011404993.1:15545-32153 GCA_032191745.1 Picea mariana | reverse complement strand
AAGAAAAGGTATCTAGCCTGAAATCAACTTGAGAGGCTTCCACTCATCATTGTGGGTATACCATTCAAGCAACCCCCATAATATGCACAATCTCTACACCAAGACCAACAAAGCAGGGTGAGTAACTCTGTCAATCTCAATGCGACCTCAGGTTTGACCCTTTTGTGAGAAGGGCTTCCTAGGACAAAATGTTGCAAATGGATTTGAACACTCCCTATCACAAGATTCTATTGTTTGTTTTGTGCTTTGGAGAGTGTGTCTCACAACCTATTCCAAAGCTCTAGCCTAGCTAATGTTGGTGTAAAAGATCCATAGAAAATAAAATTTACTAATTGAATTTAAGATTTCACAATTTTTTTTTAGAGGTTGTTGTTTACATAAGAGGGAGATGGGAATGAAACCAATGTTGTGTAATACCTTGACCCAATAATATGCAAATAGAAATCAATGATGCAATCTTTCGTTCAATGAACTCTACCTACAACGAGGAGAAGGTATTTTTATGCATTGATGTAAGCTACAAAATGTACTTTCTATTTCTTGAATGAACACAATTCCAAACAAACATAAACAGTCATATTTCTCAATTTTCTCTTCTTTTGAATGCAAAAAACTTTCTTATGTATGATTACTTAAAAGAATAAGTGACCTTAATTCTTCCTTTCCAAAACTAAAACAAGGATATAGTGAATAAATGACAAGTAATCAAAGAAAATTGATACACTCAACAAGCACCTAGATCAAACTTTCAATGAAGATAAAAGTAAAAACGACATGCAAGTGTTTCAACAAATGTAAATGAAAAATGATTTTCCAGTCAATAAGGAATCCAAAAAACATAATCAATCCAAAACTTTAAATCCAATCAAAATACTTTTAATCAATAAAGCACTCAGATGCGAAATCAGAGATTATATCCTTGTTGATAAAAATCAAAAGGTAAAACTGAAAAAATGATTAAGAAAGGTGCTTGATCTCCGAAAACCAATTGACAACAAGTTTCAAACTCAGAAATCAGTCACATACTAGCATTAAAAGTTCTTCCCATCTGGCTAAAGAAAAAACTCGGCATCAAAAGATGACAGGACCCAAACCAAAAAAATTTACAGACATCATCACAACCTAGCAGTAGGTTAAAGTGTGGAAATCAAAGGTTTTTGCAAGCTAGTTGTGGATAGGTCACAGAAAGTACACATTGGGACAAACAGTTAGGGTGCGGAAATCAAAAGTCTCTGTAGGCTGTGAATGGGTATAGTGCGAACGTGTCTGTAAAAAAAAGAAATTTGGAAAGAGGTCAAAGGTTTTAAGTGAACTTTCAAATCCAGAGGTTCTGGATGGATGCCCCACAGACTTAGAGACTGAAATAAAGTGAAGAAAGATAGGCTAAAAGAAAATGGCCAACAAAAAACCACAAACAAGTCATGTCCCCAGTGGAGTTGCCAATTTTGTTATTGGATAAATCGGTGAATGTAGACATAAATTAATCTCCCTAGATCCACCTGGATCTAGAACAAAACAAGACATGACATGATGCTTTCCCTAAGTTACAATCATTGAATTTACTACAAAAGAAGGAATGGATGACATACCTTTAGATATTGCTTCCTTATATCTTTGTTTTCCCTGCTTCGCCTCGGTGCTCTTGTGAGATCATATCTGCAATGACACAAACCAACCAAAGTGAAAGCAACAATAATAGATTCAATGAAAACCTAAACATGTTATCAAGGAGTCATGTAATAAAATGCTAATGATTTTATGGGAAAGAAACATGTCACCGTATTATATTAAGTAAAAGTGGAAGATACAACCAAATTGCCTTGATGTCGCAAGTTCCCTTTCAGTGGTCCTTTGTTCCACCACACACATACACTTGCTTTGAATTTGTATGAAGATGGTCCACACAAGCTTGATGGACAAATGGAGACCTCAAGCATCAGTTGCAACAAGATTCTTCACATAGTCTTCAGCCTATTCTTTCAGCAATTCTTTGTTCATTCTTTCTTAACCTTTTCCATGAGAAACCCATCATTATATAGCAGAAGGTGAAGTGGTTAAAAGGATGAGGATGATCCCACCAAATCAGAGAAGCTAGTAGGATCACAACCATATAGACGCCACCTCACATTCTAGAAGATTCTCCTTCTAGAAACTTCATGAACTTCTTTCTTCTTTTAGCTTTCAAACATTGTTGCACCTTGCCTATATAATAGCTTGCAGAAACCCCATGAGCCAGGTATAGAGCAGCCTGTAGAAATCAAGGACTTTTTCACTGTGTACTAATGTTAGCCTAGGACGTCATTCTAAAAACATGCCTTGTAGAGGAAGAAATCAATCATTTTCCTCATGCAAAAGATCATTTTGAGAGCCTGAACACATGTTTGTAGAATCATCATCAGGGTGACCAAAATAATGTGTAACGTCTCTTTCAGATAGTATAATTTCGTGATTTTTTACTTATAAAAAAATTGTTTTTCTCTAACCTCTTAATGTTTAGGAGTATCATTTGTTTAAAGTAATGATCTAGATAGATGGGCTCATACGATCCCAATTATGTACTAGCATTGAAGATACTTCTCTTTTCTTAGTAGTGAAGAATGATAAAATTGGGAAATTGATAGCCTATGGGATGGGGCCCACCTTGTGGAGCTATGTTCACAATTGATGGAACTACAATATGACTAGACGAATGCTCAAGAAACAAATGAACTGAGGTATTAAAAAGATCAAGAAGGGAATTCTTTTAAAAAACAATGTGGTTTTTAGTGTCTGATAAATCAAATTTTGATTGATTGGTCATGTGAATTGAGATAATTATGATAAAGACATCCAAGAGTTGGAAAACCCAACTATGACATTATTTTGTTTTTTTCCCATTATCTCATGAACTTAGCTATTATAATGCAAATCCCTCCTTGTTTAGCACTAAGATTAGTTTAAATGAATGAAAAATGTTGAAAACTAAAAAATGGTTTTCCCACTCATGATGTAAGCATGATGTAAGATGTTTTCTTGATACTTCAACAAATGAGACAATTGCACCATTTCAACCTTTAAAACTTAAAAAAATATATATCTAATATTATCCATTCCACATAATATGAACCTATGATGAATATGCTATAACTACATGTGGTTAACGTTGAATTGAAATGAAAAAGTAAGTAAAGATTTACACATCATAAAATTATCATTATCATATATACCTTATCATAGAGAGTTTAATTTCTTTTTCAAATTTAAAGTAAAAGAATCTTGTCATAAGTGTAAAGTTCTAATAAACTCAAACTCTTGTCCTAAGTGTAAAGTTGTAATAAAATCAAACTCAACTGCTATAGAAGTTTTCACCTAACCTAACTAAGCCCTATAAAAGTTTTTCACCTAACATAGACTTAGAAGATCTATGCTCCCATAATTGTAGGAGTGAAGGGCTCCACATATTGTGGTCTATATCTAAAGATTATTGTTGTGACCATAACAAGACACTTTTTAGACAACATCCTAAAGGCCCGTAAACAGCTAGAGAATCAACAATTATTAAGTAGAAGCTTGAAACATATTAGAAGATAATTATTCCACAACTGGTGGATAGCATGAAAAGCAGTGTCATACTACATAGATATAGTGGAGCATGACAATTTTTAAGATTTTAGGTGGGGATATGGATGAATTTCTAATATCGACTTGGATGTTATTGAGAATAAAGACTACAGAACCCTGTCAATCCCTTAAAAAAATTGTCAAACCCTAAAAAAAAATTGTCAAAAATGATCACCACCGACGAGCTCACATGGTGTGGGGTACACTGATATACCCACAAAGAAACAGCGCGACGAAATCCATTAATAAAGAAATGCTTCGCCCTCTCAGAACTCTGATGTGAATCTCTGAAAAAATGGATTTGGCGTAAAATATATAACTACTTCCATTGATTCTTCAATTTGACAGGTTGACATTGTGGATAAGGTCTACGCTTCGATGCTTTTTTCTCAAAGAGATAAGGGTAAGGCCGAGTCAGCAATACTGTACCGTCACTACCAGCAGAATTAAATCGCTCAGCCTTATTTCTGAATCTCTGGAGTAATGGAATGGATAAGAGAGCACACTGATGACTCCTCAATATAATCTCATAACTCCATTGCCAATCATCCATTTCTTTCCATTCAGTCATTGTAATTTATAGAGAATTATGGGTTTTTATGGAGCTCATCCAGTTTTGCAGATTCGTAGCAGCCCAGCAGGATCGATCTCTGCACAACCATTTAATTCATTAGTATCGTCATCAGATCATCAGGAGTCACTGCGTCTGCGATTAGGTGGACAGTGGGTCTCGCCTCTGAAGATTCATCATAAAAGAAAATTCCAATATGGGGATAAGAGAGGAATATCAGTAATATATGCCCATGTTCAAACATCCATGGGCTCAGATCAGTTGAAGACGAGGACTGTAAACTGTAGTAGTATTAACCTGTACCATGTTCTGGGATTATCGTTTGGGGCAAGCAAGGAAGAAATAAAGGCATCGTATCGAAGACTGGCCAGACTCCATCACCCAGACGCTGCGCCTCCTGATCGGAAGGATAAGTCTGCCCAGGATTTCATGGATATACACACTGCGTATACCACTCTGTATAATCCTCACTCCAGAGCTGATTATGATCGCC
Organism: Picea mariana; assembly: GCA_032191745.1. Taxonomy (NCBI): domain Eukaryota; kingdom Viridiplantae; phylum Streptophyta; class Pinopsida; order Pinales; family Pinaceae; genus Picea; species Picea mariana. The sequence continues at coordinate 27,489 of JASDQU011404993.1, read as the reverse complement.
GAATCATGACATCAATGAAAGTTCGTAATGGTGGTATTTATGGAGGGCAGCGATGGAAAGGACGAAGCTGGGAAACAGATCAGTGCTGGTGATGGCGATGGATCATTGCATAAATAATTCCTCCATTGAAGCGTTGTATAATCGGTCGATTTCTCTCTCTGAGTTGAATGGAGTCGAGCCGATGTATAAATATTAGAATTATCAGGCATATCATTATATATATTGCCTCTGCTGCCATGGGCCAATCCACTGGTTATGTATATATTTTCAGGTGGAACATATGTAATTATATTCAAGATTATTGATTTAGCAGAATCTCAACTTCGGCGCTTACATGGAAATTTAAGTCATATTTTGGTTATGTATATGGTTATCGTAGTTGCTTTGCTGTAATGTATATATGGATGGATGGATGCTTTGAAATTGATTTGATCTAATCTGATTAGTACTTGTACGGTGCATGACAAGTAGTACGAGTACTAATCAGATTAGATCAAATCAATTTCAAAGGAGTGGGCTAATTGGGGAACAATTTTCTTTTCCTAGTTACTTTTTCTGGAGAGAGGTTTTTTCTCGATCTCATTTTAAATTTCAAGTTAATCTAGAAAATTTCAAGTTAATCTAGAATTCTGATTGATTTTCTGAGCATCTGAGTTGGTTTAAAATGGGGCAAAATCCCTGAAATAAGATTTCGAAATGCATGAAACTTTGATCCATATCTGAAAATCTGACCAAATTTAGACCTATTTTTTTATCCGAACAAAAAATCTGTTTGCTCCAAAATTAACCTACTCCAATAAACAAAACCATTCCAAATATAATATTTATTACACCAATACTAATAATTTAAAATATAATATTTATTGTACTAATATTATTAGTATTGATGATTAAAAATATAATATTTATTTGATGAAAATGGCATCTACTAATAAAATACAATATTATAATATTTATTTGTTGAAAATTCTACACCTCGTATCCGTGGATTGTACAACCGCTATCCGATAAAGAGGATATTCTTTGCTCCTGAATTTGATAATTTTTTATTTAAAGATTTTCAAGTCTGACATTTTTTTGTTTAATGTGATGAAAATTGTACACGTCATATCGATAGATTATACAATTCCTTTTGGCTCTCGTGAATTTGATATTTTTATTTAATGATCTACAAGTTTGACAAAATTATTATTTTTAAATGTGATGAAATAATTGTACACTTCATAGCGATATATTATACAATTCTGATCGAGTATAGATTCTTAAGTGTAATGAATTTATAATAACTCATAATAAAGAGGGGATGGTCTAATGAATTTGATAATAATCTTTAATAAAGATTTAGGAAAATCCCCCAATTATCCTCATTAAAAAAATAACAATTTTAATCCCACTAAATGACTGTTCATTAAAGATAAGATCAATTTAGAATTTCGTCCCTTTTAATTTATATAAAATTTGGATTCTTCATAAATATAAGACCAATTTAAATTTTTAGTACTTTTTAATTTATAAAAAAATTGAATAATTTTATGGGGTTTCCCATTAAATTTGGATTGTTCATTAAAAAAATTTGAATGACCACTAAATAAATAGAATGTTAATTTTAAAAATGAATTTAAGAATTTTTTATTTAAACAAGTTTTATAAGTAAGTGATATATAAGTTATTATAATTTTTTTTAATTTAAAAACAGTTTCAAAAAAAATGTTATAAGGTATTATAAATTTTTTTAATTTAAAAACAGGTTTGGAAAAAAATGTTATCAACATTAAATTTAAAAGAACGAATATCATTTAAAATGAGGATGTTAATAGTATAAATAGTTTTGGAATGAAAAAAGAAAACTATTTTTTTTATCGTATTCTCAACTTATCTTCTTATAAGTTTACTCAAATTTCAAGTATAGGCACTCCTTCGATGCAAAATTAAATTATGCATCCAAGTAGTTCCCACTCTATATACTTTTGATAGACCCACAATAAGATACACTAGAAATGCATGAAAAATATGTGTTTCTCTAAGATACACTTGAAATCCATGAAATAATGTGTTTCCCACATTAAGATACACTCGAATGCATGAAAAACATGTGTTTCCCTAAGATACACTGCAAATGCATGAAAAACACATTTTTTTGTGCACTTTGAGTCTATCTCACTATGAGTCTATCACAAGTATGCAAAATAGGTACTCGTAACAAAAAATATTTTTTTTCATGCATTTCCAATGTATCTAATTGTGGGTTTATCAAAAATAGGTAGAGTGGGTACTCGTTGAATGAAGAATTTAATTCCACATCCAACGAGTGCTTACACTTCAAATTCGAGTAAACCTGTAAGGAAATAAGTTGAGAATACAATGAAAACAATCTTTCATTCCCTTTAAAAAATCATAACTCATATTTTATTATTTGAACTATTATTTTATTATTTTTCTTATGAGGCCCATTTTAGATCTCAAAATTTCTTTAATATTTGATAACATATCTTATGTGAGTTTTGAACAAAACTTTTTGTTATAAATTAGTATAGAGGATAACTATATGGTATGTTTATTAAAATATAGGATTTGTCATAGACCTAAGAATATTACCCAAACATTTTTGTTTCGTCCTCTCCATTCATGAGGCACTGAATCGTCTCGACCACAATGGATTGACCAACCTTTGCCTATTACGACCAGACTATGCCACTTCACTTAAAGTCTTCCCATATATTCACTTTAATATACAATAGTTAAATGCACCAAGTCCTATTCGATATTAGATTATCCAATAGTCACACTAGGTGTGCATCCAACCACAACCTCAAAACATTCCACAACAATAGTTATACTTAGCCAATTTAACACTTAGGAAAMATAAACATACAATGAACCATAACATTCAATACATATAGAACATCCRCAATACAAAACACATGTGCATGGGCGACACCTAAGMTAGGTGCTTAAGACCCTTATAATATATATAAGAGCATTATATGSTACAATGGGGAAGCTTAGTCACTACCTAGAGTTCAATTAGAGAATACAAAGAAACTAAGGAAATATACTTTCTACCAACTCTACCCAACAACCTTGTACACCAACCCCTAAAGCTTCCACAKGCCTACCTCCTACAGATCTTGTTCTTGTCTCCATCACTTAGCAACTCAAAGTCGACCTGTGGTGCCAAACCATTAAACAAGACTACTACAAACCTCCTTGATGATTATTTTCCCCTCTTAAACTCCTTAACTTGATGAGGCATCCACTTGTTTATACAAGCCTTATCATGCACTTATCAAGTCATGTCATATGAAGTCGACCCAACTTCACCTCAATCAAACATCTGTCAAACTGGTCCATCTCTTTCCAAGACCACGTCCAATCATCTCAAGTCCACCTAGTGATCTCATCCACTTGGTCATTCCATGCCCAAGTTGTCCCATCCATGAGGTGTCTTGAGCTCATCAAGGTTGCCCCATCACTCCATCCATCTTCACACAATTAGACCAAAGTGGACCAATTCCTCTGGTCACATCTCCATTTATTGAAGGAATCCTCAGCACGTCATGGGGACAAGTCGATCCTTGGGTTTGCACATCCTACTTGTGCACCCAAGGTGTCCCATGTTTTGTATAAAGAAACAAGGATGGGTCACCACTCCATCCATCTAGTCAAGAAAGCATTTTTAGCATTATGTCTATCTGTGGTAACCTTCCACGCTCGAGCATGGCAACGTGCCTACCACCATCTGCAGCTGGAGGTCTTACATCCTCCTCCACTAAACTTGTTGAAATACTAACAATGTATAATAAACACACGATTGAGTGTCTCAAGCTGTTGTTTATCAAAGTCATGGATATTGTCTTCATACTAGCATAAAGCCTCTTTCCTTTCACAACTCTTCTACTTGAGTCTATCCTTCCAAAGGACACATTACTCCTACCTCCAGTTTTTTCTGAAGTAGGAGGCCCTATATGAAAGTGTCTCCTCCACATCCAACTCTAGTATTTTTGTAATCAACGTAGGAGCTCGAGATGGTGCCACCAATACAAGGAAAATACCCTCTAGCGTAGGTTTTTGCGGAAGCCCCTATAAAAATAGCCCAAAAATCTGTTTATAGTAGAGGCTAGCGGCCAAAGGTTTTAGCGGAATAATTTTTCATGGTGCTTTAATAAATACAGAGCGCACTAGTGAATTTATAACACTGATGCACCAATTCTCTAACACATGGTGCGTCGTGGTAGGGTTATTTTAAAAACAAAATATACTCTGGTGCACTACTTAAATACGGGTGCACCATTGCTCTAACACATGGGGCACCGTGGTAGGGTTATTTCAAAAAATATACGTTAGTGCACTCCTTAAATACTAATGCATCGGTGCTCTAACAAAATGGTGCACCATGGTTCGGATATTTCAAAAAATATACTACAGTGCATTCTCTAAATAGGGATGCACTAGTGATTTAACATATGGCACAACGTGGTAGGTTTATTTAAAAAATATATATTGTGGTGCACTGACATAGAACCCCTACCTTGGTAGGGTCTGTTGAACTCCCAGTCTATGGATGTTCGAACTCCTCTGAGCCGAAATGGATCCTTGGTCCCCGCTGGAACCTTCAACACATAAAAACCACAGGTCCCTTTTACAAATTCTGCTCGTACGAACAAGTACTAGGAACAAGCTCCCATCACGCAACCACTGGCGGTGACCATAAGACTAACCAAAAGGTGATTCACACTTCGTGACCTCGGATATTCTATTGCTAGTCACCCCAACTCTCTCGACTTCCGAACTCCTGAACTCTGGGTTAGGAGTCTAGCGAGTGTTAGCTATTTACCCTATTCTCCATCGATGTGACCTCCAGCTATGTCCTGGGGCCAAGCTTCCAAGCCCTATGGGACTTCTCATATTGGGAACTCGTGAAGTATCTCTCCTCCCTTCGCTTGAGGTTCGAACTCCCAACTTCAATGACCTCTAATCAATTTTCCGAGAATCCCATGATTCAACGGTCCAGATCCTCTTTTCGCGAATCAGAACTTCACGGTTCGTGACTTTGGAAGTTGAATTCCTTCTCCCTTCTGGCTCTTGATTCCCGATTTCTCCTTCCCACGAAAGGAATCAACAATTTGATATTCCCAGATCGAATGACTCTCGACCCCTATCCTCCTCATAGATTTACTAGATCCAATGACCCATGGATATCAGCGCTTCTCCTTCTGAGGATTTCTACCGTCCGTCCAGTCTCTAAATGGATCCTGGCCAAATAAATTGGCATCAACCCTTCTGAGATTGTTTCCACTAGATGATTTTGACCCTCGTACTTCCTCTGAACTCTTCCAAGCCTCTATCCTTCCTGAGCTTGAATTATCACTGCGAACTCTGATATTTTTAGGAATCYTGCACACACACCTTGCAGATTTCATAGTAACATATGGTTATTCGACCACTCCAACTTTGCACACTCCTTGCAATAGAAGTTCTTCAACCACTTCCTTGGGTTGGACAAGTCTAAGACTCTCCTCAACCTACGCACACCTTGCACGACTCTGTGCTATACTTTCACTCTACAGATATAAGAACAATGGTATCTCTCTTGAGATTTCTGGGCTAAACCTCAGAAACCTGTCAACACACTCCTTGCAGACTTTTGTTGCACTCCTTGCAAGAATTCTCAGGAAGAGAAACAATCGAAACTTATTCTCTTCTCACATAATCCATATATTCAACATGAAATCACATACACACACAACATTGAAAAAAATGCATAACAAAGAATATAAGCAAGTTGCAAGAATACCATTCAATAGATACACACAACAACTATAATACACCATGAAATTGGATCAAATCCTTCGTATATTAATTCAAGTACTTATGTACATGGTGTCAATAAAAACAACTATCTTCTCATACAACTTCTAGAATATCAGTTCTTCTCTACCCTCATATGCTCCCTTGCTCTACAACAAATTACAATGAGAATGATAATATCCTACATACGAGAGAGTCTTCTTGAGTTTTCCTTCTTACTATTCTAAGCTATCTTATCAAATTAAAGACTACCATCTACTTTACATGTATTACAATAAATGCCCACAACCGAAATATGAGAGCAAACGCTCAATATCTATATTACAATCCCCAAAGCATTAAAAGAAAATACATCCTTCCATCTGTTACATAAATGATTCTTCCTTTTGAAATTAAAAAATTTCTTCAAAATGCGCATTGGCATATCCAACTGTCCTCAACTTGCGTTTTGTTGGTGATGCTCCTGCATCATACTCCTTTAGCTGAAAAATTCATGGACTCCTGTCCATGAGCTCTTGCACCGTCTGTCCATGTTTTTGGATATCTGCTTCACTTTCCCAACTGGCATCCTCAATCGGGTGTCCTTTCCACTTTACCAAATATTCAAGATATGTCTTCCTCCGGTTTTTCTTGCCAACTCTCTGATCAATGATATTTTCCATCTTTAGATTTTCAGCTACAAGCATCTATTTGATCAACTGAACTTCCCTTTGATTCTCTGCTTCATCTTCTCTGTAAGGATACAAATCTTCTACATTGAATATGGGTGATATGCCCACATCATCTAGCAATTCTATATCATAGGCATTTGCCTCAAATTTCCATAAACTCTTACATGTCCCTATCTTTTTCATCTTCAGTTTATTATATGTTCCCCTTGGGAACCTTTCTTTTCTAATATGTGCCAAAACTAAATCTCCCACTTTGAATTGGAGTTCTCTTCCGTGCTGANGGAGCTCATGGACAGGAGTCCATGAGCTCCTGCACCGTCTGTCCATGTTTTTGGATATCTGCTTCACTTTCCCAACTGGCATCCTCAATCGGGTGTCCTTTCCACTTTACCAAATATTCAAGATATGTCTTCCTCCGGTTTTTCTTGCCAACTCTCTGATCAATGATATTTTCCATCTTTAGATTTTCCGCTACAAGCATCTATTTGATCAACTGAACTTCCCTTTGATTCTCTGCTTCATCTTCTCTGTAAGGATACAAATCTTCTACATTGAATATGGGTGATATGCCCACATCATATAGCAATTCTATATCATAGGCATTTGCCTCAAATTTCCGTAAACTCTTACATGTCCCTATCTTTTTCATCTTCAGTTTATTATATGTTCCCCTTGGGAACCTTTCTTTTCTAATATGTGCCAAAACTAAATCTCCCACTTTGAATTGGAGTTCTCTTCCGTGCTGAACTTCTTTGTGCTTGTGTTCCTGACTAGAACTCTACAATTTCTCTCTGATTTTACTATGGAGCTCTTACATCTCTGCTACAAAATATTCCGCTCGAGCACTCTTGAACTCACTCTTCTCTAAATTCCTCAATGCTGACACTCCTCTTGCCTGCATTCCGTACATTAGATGAAATGGGCTCTATCCGGTGCTCCTATTAGGTGATTCATTATATGCAAATTTCGCTAGTGACAGAATCTGATCCCACTGAATGTGATGTTCAGTTASTAAAMTCCTCAATAAGTTCCCCAAAATTCGATTTACTACCTCAGTCTGTACATCCATCTAAGGGTGATATGTTGAGCTAAAAGATAAATTCGTCCCCAAATTCTTCCATGGGGTTCTCCAGAAATGACCAACAAATTTGGTATCTTTATTTGAAACAATACTCTTAGGTAACCCATGAAGTTGAACAATTTCTTTGAAAAACAGATTTTCAATGTGTGTTACATCAATGGTTTTCTGACATGGAATGAAATGTTCCATTTTGGAAAATCTATCAACTACCACGAATATGGAATCACAACCTCTCTGTGTCCTTGATAATCCCAACACAAAATCCATGCTTACTGCATCCCACGACCTCTCTGGTATTGGAAATGGTTGATATAATCCTATTTTTTGTCTCTTCCCCTTTGCATGTTGACAGATTCTATATCTGTTGACAAATTTCTACACATTTGTCCTCATTCCTAGCCAATAATAAAAACTATTCAGTTTCACAAATGTTTTATCATGGCGGAAATGTCCAGCCAATCCCCCACTATGTTTTTCCTTCAAAAGTTTTTCTCTCATAGAATTCTTCGGGATACACAACTGATTTCCTTTGAATAACATTCCATCCTGAATTAAATATTCAGTCCATTGGCTTCTGTCTCTTAGAAGAGGATTCTCACATGCTTCCTAAGCATCCTTGAAATTTGATTAAACTCTGTACATTTCCTTAAGGCTATAAAAACCTAAGGTATTCACTCGAAACTCCTACAGAATCAAACATTTCCTACTCAACGCATCAACAACCTTGTTGGCATTTCCAGAAATGTGCTTTATAGAAAAAGTAAAGTTATGCATAAACTCAACCCATTTTGCATGTTTTTGGTTCAGTTTCTCCTGTCTTGTTACAAACTGTAAGGCTTGATTGTTGCTATACAAAACAAACTCTTTTGGAACCAGGTAGTGCCTCCATTTCTTCAACATCTGTATGACTGCATAAAACTCTTTATCATAAGTAAGGTAATTTATTTTGGCCTCATTTAGTTTCTCACTAAAGTATGTAATTGGTCTGTTTTCTTGACTTAAGACTGCTCCAATCCCAAATCCACTTGCGTCACATCTCACTTGAAATGTTTTACCAAAATATGGCAGAACCAGAACTAGATTCTCAACTATATTCTCTTTAAACAACTTGAAACTTTTCTCTATTTCCTCTATCCAATGAAAAGATTTATGTCTTTTCTTTACTGTGTCCATCATCGACGCACAAATCCCACTAAAATTTCTGATGAACTTCCTTTAAAAACTGGCTAGTCCATGGAAGCTTTTGATTTCAAAGATATTCCTTGGTGACAACCATTCTTGGATTTCTTTTACCTTCTCTGGATCCATCTTCAATTCATTTGAAGAGATCACAAAACCTAAATAAATAAGCTATGTCTTCATGAAAGACGACTTCTTCATATTTATCAACAACTTCTCTTGTCGCAACCTCCTCATTACTGAAGTTAAATGTCTCAAATGCTCTTTCCCAGTCTTATTGAAGATCAATATATCATCAAGATATACAATTAAAAACTTCCCAATGAAATCTTTCAAGACTCTATTAATCAATATCATAAAAGTACTTGGTGCATTCGTCAAGCCAAATGGCATGACAATCCATTAATACAGTCCTTCATTTGTATTGAATGTTGTCTTCCATTCATCACCTTCCCTAATTCTAATCCGGTGATATCCACTCTTCAAATCAATTTTTGAAAAAATCTTTGCTCCACTCAAGAAATCCATGAAGTCATCCATCCTCGATAAAGAAAATCTATACCTCATGGTGATTTTGTTTATATCCCTTGAGTTTGTACACATTCTCCCTCCTCCATCCTTCTTCAGACTTAACATTATTGGCACAACACATGGACTCAATCTTTCTCTAATCAACCCTTTGTCCATCAAATCCTGGACTTTCTTCTCGACTTCTTCATTCTCCTACGGCGTTAGTCTATACGTTGCTTTGTTTGGTAAACTCACTCCTGGTATAAGGTCAATGTGATGGCTTATACCTCTGATGGGAGGCAACGAACAAGGCGAATCGTCCACCACTATATTAGCAAAATCCTCTAGAAGTTCCTGAATTTCCTGAGGTAGGTCATCTATCGAGGTACTAGTCAAGATGACTCTAGGTTTTCTCACCACAACAAAATGAATTTCTTGATCTTTCTTGACTTCATCAAGAATTTCTTTCCCACTTGTGAGAAGTATAGTATTTCTTGCTTCTACCTCCACCTTATTGTCTTCAATTGGCAGCAACATATGCGTCCTACCATTCTTCTCTAAGGTGTAAGTGTTATTTCTTCCGTCATGAATAACATTTATGTCATATTGTCGAGGCCTCCCAAACAAAAGATGATAGACAACTATGGGAATAACATCACATAAAATCTCATCTCTATAACCCCCTATCTTAAATTCTACTAAACATTCTTTAGTGATTGTTACCTGATATACTTTTTGCAACCACAAAACTTTATATGGGCTTGGATGTGCAACCGTCTCCAATTCCATCTTCTCCACCATATCCATGGATACTAAATTATCCATGCTTACACAATCAGCTATCACCTTGCATACCCTGTCTTTGGTTTTGCAAGCAGTCCTAAACAAATTGTTCCTCTGGACTGGATTCTGCATCTCTTTCTCTGGTTTCAAGAGAATTTTCATCATCATCAAGGATCTTCCACCTTCTCCATCTTCTGCCTCAACATTTATCCTTTGTGCTTTTGAAATGTGAGCTTCGCCCCCTCCATCCCTTTTTCTATCGGGACATTCCCAAGACTTGTGTCTTATCTTTCCATAGACAAAACACTTTATTTCACCTCCTCTATCTCTTACTCTTCCTCTTGCTCGAGGAAAGATGTTCCCATTGGCATATTGTCTTCCTTGTGAACTTCCTCCCCTTTCTGGGTGGTTATGAGAATTATTTTCTTCATCCTTGGGATTTTGTGCTCTTTCCTAGGAAATTTATTTGCCTATGCTCTGAATTCTACCTCTACCCCTTTGACCTTGCTTTTTGGCCAACTTCTCTTCTACCTTAAGAGAAACCTGATAAGAAACTTCCACATTTCTGATGGTTACCATGATCATCTCGTCCTGAATCTCATATCTCAGGACATTCATATATTTGGTGACCTTTTCATCATCACTCTCGTGATGACTAGCTCTAATGTTTAACCTATAAAACTCCTTTGTATATTCCTTCATTGTCATCCCTTTGTGTCTCAAATTCTTCATTTTTCGAAACAGATTGATTTGATAATCTCTAGGTATGAATTTGGATTTCATCTTAGATACAATTCTGTCCCATCTTTTAATTCTTTGTTTACCTTTGTAATGCCTGTCATCCTGTAGTTAATCCCACCACAGTATTGCATGTCCTTTCAGTGTAGTAACAATGTGCTTTACTTTCTTATCTTCTTAGACATCTTCATAGTCGAATTATTTATCTATATCTCTAAACCAATCTAGCAGCTCCCCAATGTCCAAGTTGCCTTCATACATCGGGATGTCCAATTTCGCTCTAACACCCATTCTTGCAACAACTTTTAGAAAACATTCCTCTGCATCATCTTCAGCTACAACTTCTTCGATTACTTCTTTGTTTTCTCTTTCAGCCTCACTCATATCTCCAACATCAGGTGTTCATCTCTGTGTTGTCTCCATAGCATCTAATCAAGCATGAAGTTCTCTCATTTCCCTTTCCACGGCTCGATCGGATAAATCTCTTTCTGGATGTCTCCTTGGTGACATTGCTCCAATATTTCCACACATAATTCAAATCACAATTGTCCTTTGTCTTCTCTTGCTTACAGAAAACAATAGTTGTAAGCTTCGATACCACCTAATGTAGGACCCCTACCTCGATAGGGTCTGATGACCTCCTGGTCTATGGAAATTCGAACTCCTCTGAGTCAAAATGGATCCTTGGTCCCTACTCAAACATTCAACACATAAAAACCACAGTTTCCTTTTACGAACTCCTCCCACGCGAACAAGCACTAGGCGTAAGCTCCCATCAAGTGACCACCGACGGTGACCACAAGCCTAACCAAAAGGTGATTCACACTTCGCGACCTTGGGTTTTATATTGTGAGTCACCCCGACTCTCTCGACTATCAAACTCCCAAACATCGAGTTAGGAGTCGAGTGAGCGCTAGATCCTTACCCTATTCTCCACCGATGTGACCTCCATCTATGTTTTGAGGCCTAACTTCTGACACTGGCAAATTTGTGTCATTTTGTGACGACTATTTCGATGCTCTTGCGACATTATGTCGTGGATATTGTGATGAATATTGAGTCTCTGAAACGTCGTTTTATGGCACGTAGTAGTTTCGATGAACTTGAATTAATATCACAAGAGAGATGACCCTAGGGAACTTCTCACAATTGTGACAAAAAAAGAAATATCGTC
>JASDQU011404992.1:17157-27662 GCA_032191745.1 Picea mariana | reverse complement strand
AGGGGTGAGAGGGGAGACATTTCCCTTTCACTCATATGCTATCATATGATTATTCATATTCTGTACATGTTTAAGAGGGCGTACATGTCTGTCTGTTTAACTGATTCTCCCTGAGGAAGAGTTGTTCTTTCAAGCTGTTCTTCATACTCTAAACAAGTATGTAGAGAGAAAATGAGGTTATCAATGGATTTTTCCTCAAGCCTATGATGATATGGGGAAGCTAATGCATTGTAGTAATGCATGAAAGTAGATTGGTTATGAGGTTGAATGAGTTCAGGGAGTTGATTGTATAACTTAGTGAAACACAAGTTGAAGGACTTGATGGTCTCACCATTCTTATAGGTGATGTTATTGTACTCCTGTAACTACTCAGCTGGGATTTTATATTGTTGATAAGTGGACTTGAACCGATAAACTAACTTCTCCCAAGTAGACAAAATATTAGAAGGGAGATCAAAGAAATCAGCCACAACCTTTCCTTCCAAGGAATTGACGAATAAGCGCATGCAAGTATCATTGTCATTAGATCCTATGTTGTGACAAGCATTAGAAAATGCCACCAGAAATTCGTTTGTAGTGACAGTGTTATTCCCTGAAAACCTAGGGAGATTCTCTTTGAATTTAGGAAGTGGACGAGTAGCAGGTGCTAGGTTAAGAGGAGAGGAAACATGCCATGATGTGGTTGTGGTGTCTTCTTCAAACTGAAAAATCCCATACTTTTTAATGAATTTGGTGGGATTTGTGGTATATTGGACAGGGATATGGTGGCTATATAAGCTACCAATCACTGACGAAGTTGAATACTAAGAGGAGGAAGCACTTCTAGTTCCACCAAATCCACCACTAAATGCCATCTTGTGGATGATAGGTGAGGGAGAGAAAGACGAACTCGATGAATCAGACAAGGTTCTCCTTAGAGTACTTTGTTGGGTTGATAACACAACGTTCCTTCTTCCTATTTCAGCAATAGGATTAATTTCGGGTGATAAGCCTCATCTTATCCTAGAAACACGAGAGTCTAAGGACATGAAAAGAAGGCCAAAGATGAAGGAACAAGAAGGGTACTGCTGATTTCTAGGTTGTCTATGTATAGCTTCCCAATGTTCTTGGGCACTAATATCTCATTCAATTGATGCCCATGAATGATTAAGCTCAACCCAAGTATTGGCAGTGTCTAAAATGTTGTTAAAAAAATTCAAAGCAATGTTGGTATGATCTTGAAGACCAAGCTCAATATTGGGCTGCCTTGAAACATGTATAATCATTAAGAAATAAAACATTCAAAGAATCAATATCATAAAAATAGATGTTCTCAATGATAATCAAGCATAAAAATTAACCAGAGAGATATTGGAAATCTCCCCAGTATGGTCGCCAAATAAATGTTGAGGAAAACATATGAAATGATCTTACTCAATCATTTTCAGATATTGCTTGGCTAAATCAAGATAGATGGGAATATCACCCTATGTTTATAGCCATAAATTTTTTTATCCGAATTCACAAGTATTATTTACAAGTGCTTAGGCTCTTTTTTTTTATAAATAAAATCTTGCTGATAAATTCATTATTTATTTGATTTTTTGAATATAACAGATGATGAAATGAATATAGAGAGACATCCCCAATGAAACATACAAAAGGAATTCTGACAGAAAGTAAAAAACTGAACTTTAAAAGATGGATGAACTTGCCATAGATTGTTGCCCAATCGACTCTGTACAATAGCCTTTGTCAGTCATGAAATCTAATTCACAAACAGACAAGTCTACACAAACTATCAAAGATAGATCAACACCTCTGAAAAACAAGTGTCAGAATGATGTAATTCAACTCTGAATCTTGATGTCTACAATAAGACCCTGCTATCATAAAAAAGAATTAGGCTTCTAATGAATTAAGGAATGAATGAAAACTGAATTATCTCAATAAAACTCAAAGAGAAAACCTTAGTATGCTTCTCCTTCTATTCTCCTCTTGTTCCTCCCTTTCCTTTTGCCTTTAAGCAAATTAGAATTGGTTGAAGTAGTTGAACTACTTCCTTAGTTAAGTTAACTAAAACTCAACCAACTTTTTAGTTAAGGGGGAAAAGCAATAAATCATAATAAGGGTTTTTAGATAAATAATAACTAGTAGGTGGGACTATTGAGAAAAACATATGAAATGATCTTACTCAAGCATTTTCAGATTCTCCTTGGCTAAAGAAAAATAGACGGGAATATCACCCTATGTTTATAGCGAACAAAAATAACATCCTAACTCACAAGTATTAATTACAAGTGCTTAGGCTAGTCTTTTATTAATAGAAAAACTTGATGGAAATTTACTTTTTGTGTAATTTTCTAAATATAACAGTTGATGAAATAAATGTAAAGACAGAAGTAAAGACACCAAGATGATAATCAAGACAGATGAGACATAAAGCAATCCTTTATTTCATTCCAATTCACCAAAGAGTCATTTTCTTTACAAAATCTCATATAGAAATTTTGGACCAAAGTCAAACTTAGACATCCCCGATGGAACATACAAAAGGACCTCTGACAGAAAACCAAAACTGAACTCTAAAAGATGGATCAACTTGCCATAGATTTCTTCCCACTCGACTCTGCACAATAGCCTTTGTCAGTCATGAAAACTAATTCACAAACAGGCAAGTCTACATAGACTATCAAAGATAGATCAACACCTTTGAAAAACAAGTGCTTGAATGATGTAATTCAGCCCTGAATATTGTTGTCTACGATAAGACCCTACTATCATAAAAGAGAATTAGGCTTGTGATGAATAAATGAATGAATGAAAACTGAACTATCTCAACATAAACTCAAAGAGAAAACCTTAGTATGCTTCTGCTTCTCTCTCCTTTGTTCCTCCCTTTCATTTTTCTTTTAAGAAAATTAGAATTGGTTGAAGTAGTTGAACCAACTCATTAGTTAAGTTAATTAAAAGACTCAACCAAATTTTAGTTAGGGGGAAAAGTAATAATCATAATAAGGGTTATAATTAAATAATAACTAGTAGGTTGGACCGCTTGTGACTCCCATTAGTTCTTAACAATCATAACATACTAGTCAACTAAGAAAAAACACACCTCCTTGTGACTCCCATTATCGTATTAACATTTGGCAATTTATCTCAATAATGTTTGCAGTTATTTCCAAAATATATTACTACATATCCAAAAAGCATGCTATATGAAAATTTGAAGTCAACTGTCATCAACAATAAAAGAAAAATTAAAATCCATATTTCTTGGTTTGTGAGGCAATCTTTCCCTTGTTGATGCTATCATCTTTTAGTCCTTTTGAACCTGCTTTAGGCTTTGTGGAATCTTTAAGCCTCATCTTGCTGATCATATAAGAGCGATCGTTCTTCCAATGCAAGTGGGAGGACATGGATTTATCAGAATTATCTGAAGATGCAGAAGGGGCAGTAGCGGTCTTCTCTTTCAGAGAGGCGTAGTAGGCCTCAATTTTCAGCCTTTTATTTGAATAACTCATTCATGTATGTGTTATTGATTAGCAAATAATATTTTAAATAACCATACATGATAACTCTTTAAAAATATGAAATATATTTTGGCTCAGCAATATATCAGACTCATGTAATTAAATCCATACAAATTGTTTAACCGTTTGTCAACGAGTAGGGGATGAACAAAAGGGTCCTGGGATATGTGAAGCGTTTGTATTGAGAGAAACATGATATGATGAGGGGGAAAAAAAGTGGTTACTGCTCAAGGACAACAACAATCAATTGCAAATCAAAGAAAACATCACTGTAATCCAACCAAGACACTGCTACTGCCAACTGCTTCAACACTGAGTTTTTCTTCGCCATAATCAATTTTAGAACAGGGAGTGAAAAATGAATGTGGGAAGGCGATGGGGTTGTAATTAGTGAAAAGATAAATAATGGTGGGGAATGAGAGTGGGTATTGTTCATAAAATTAATCAAGTAATCCATATAATCCTTCTGTAAAAAGGAGATACACCAACCATATGATCATTGTGCGCCAATAACAATTACTATGTATTAACTAGTTCATTGTTCATAGTCAAATATCTAACACAGTGCCATCAACAAGACAATATACACTCCTCAACAATATGTACAGGAGTTATGTTCCTATTATTGATCTAATTAACATCTTATAACAATTATCAAATGTATAATAGTAACCATTTTCACTTTGTTAATCATCAAAATCAACCACTGCCCACACATTACTTCAATCATTAAATACACTCAAATTCGTGTTTCAAAATTGCAATGAAGTTATACTGTCACTGCAATTGGGCTTGTCATTTAAAATTCATGGCATTTGTTAAACATACATAGTGGACAACCAACCCAATAATCCAGATTTAAATTGCAAAAACCTTGACTCATCATTTAAACAGACAGACAACAACCACCATTCCAACTCATGCTATGCTGTAATAATTCAATCAATGTAAGTGTAATTCTGTGATTGTACAAGCCCAATTCAATGCAACTCTAATAAATCAAAAAGCTGGGCCATCCATCCAACACAACGAGGTAGAAAAAACATGCCTGACTTCATAATACTAATAATAGAATTGCAACAAAGTCTTTCCTAAAACTCTGTGACTATCTCTGAGTGCGCAACCCAAAATTATCCATATCATACATAGTGGGCAGCCATACCTCAAACACCACAATGAAACATTTCCATTTGAAAATTCTAAACACACATTCAACCCATCGTGTCGAGCTATCAGTCTAATACAATATTGCTGCAATCAAAACCATGCTGTGTAAAACTCAGGCTCATCCTTGATGATACAATCAAATAACCATAACGCATACAGTGGATGGAATTGCCATAGTCATCTTGGTTGAAATAACCATTTTTCCAAAAATCTCATAGTTACAGTGACCATTTATTTGTGGTGTAAGAATATCACGCATACAAATGCATTATGTGCGATCGCATTAAACAATTGTAACTAATGTCGAGTTTAACATCCCAATAATCTTTAATGTAAAAAAAGTGATTGTGTATCAACCCCAATATTCAATCAACCAATTCAATGTTGAGCTTATTACTTGGACTATCATAATAATAATCAACAACCTGACCTAACATGTTGTGGAAACCACACACACCCACACATCGATATGAAGCGACATTGTGACTTACTCATTTAAAAAAAATATTGGGTTATCAAAACACCAGGAAAGTGACTGTGTATTTGATCTATCCAATTAACCATGCAAGGTGTATCCATTGTAATAACACAGACAATGACTAGATACCAAAACCGACACTATTTTCACATGATCAACTGGGTGAGCATGTAATCAATTCTATTGACAATACATACCCATCAATAATAACCAATAATAAACCCGACAGGCCACACCGGTCTTCTCTATCAACCCTCAGACATGTAGAGTTAAGGGTTTTCTCTATTGCCAACACAGGGAAAGCTAGAGCCAACTCCTTTCAATGGTGAAAACCTCCGAGATCAACGGTGCATACACAGAGAGAACCAAAATTTATTCATGGACAAGGTAACAAATCCCGCGACAGGAGGGGCTATGAACAGAAAATCACAGTTTTAATTCGGCTTCGTAATGATATTTAATACACACAGGGTATAACCCTTGTGGCTCTTGAGTCAACCAACTACAATGTTGAGGTGCAAACATGGTCGAGAAATATCAATATAACTCACTGTGCGACCATTGATAGTGACAACAACCCAATGCCCATGTGAAAAAAACACAGTGAAACAAAGTTCTTCCAACCATTAAAACCCATAAAAGCCAAAGACTGGATATAGCGATACGAATGTGTGAGGACAGTTAACCACCCAAAACTAAACAAAAACCTCCGACCAAAACAACAAGGATGACAATGAGCCCTTATGGATGTTATCACTCATGATGACCAATAATGATGTGACTCCAAACATTAATGCAGAGAAAACCATCAACACTTCATTCCAAAAAACACAATTTTACATAGTTTCAATACTTAAAGAAAGCAAAAACCAATACACCTGAGCCAATACCCATTTCATAACCAGAGAAGACTCATGAATGGCCAAAAAAAGACATACCTGTAATCAACACACCTTAAAACACGAGTTGGTCGAGTGGTTCCCCTCTGCTTAAAAGTCGGAGCCTAACCACAACAAAACCTAGTTGAACAATAACCCAACTATGGTGACAGTTGGTGGAAGGAGTAGGGGTGACATGTAGTAAACGCACGTCACCTCCACACTCAAGCTCAATTAATTTCTTAGTACGCGCCATCCATTAACCCAACAAATCATCCAATTTCAGCCATGCATAGAAACAAACAACCCTTAATTTCCAAGAGCACCACCCACATCACATATTACCATTTCCAACTATACAGTAATGCATGCCAACTATGTTTCTATATAACTTCAATAAATCGCATGGCTATCATATGTTAGCTAGGATTTACCATGATCCTTTTAATGCATATAGTGTAGCATGTTAGTATAGAATAGTCTCTTCCCTTTTCATTTTTGTTCCCATTTCTTAATCTCCTTTTAATTTTTCCTTTATTTGTTGTTACTAACATATATCTCTGCAGGTGTCACAAGTAATAGATCCAAGAACATACAATAATGGTAACCATGAATAACATAGGTCATTGTAACATACAACTTGAGCTTGGAGAAACAAAGAACACATATAATATGCATGATCCATCATCCAATAAAAACAAGATGTCATCAACCATGTAAGCAGTGTCGAACAATAGAATAACATTTAATAAGAACCATACTTGATCTCCAATCTACAAGGGGGTCACACCTACTAGTATTATTTAGCTTTATAATAATAGTCTTTAGTAGCGCTTTGTGGGAAAAAACTTTGTTATGATTTTTAATTGTCAATAAACTGGAAAATCCACAGGAAAAATTGTTTTCAACAGATTTAGAACTCAAAATTCATGGTTTCACAGACCAAGAACAACATGTCAAGAAGATATAACCAGGAATATTATGCAATAGGGGGAAGTGAGCAGATTTAATGGAAAGATGACCTGGAATTTGGGAATAATTCATGAAAAGTGTTAATTATGAGGGGTTTTTACCATTGTATGCATAATCATTCGATCGATATCTTCTCTCACTTCAAGGAAGAGACTTGCTCTTAAAATCTCAATGGATGAAGAAATGGAAAGAAGAAGCGGGAGATAACCAATTCTTTACAAGGAAACAGTGGAAATATATAACAATTTCAAGGGTTCTTCAGAGGAGACATCATAAAATCTGTGTAAGATTGATTGTCATTGACTAACAATGTTTTGCAGGAGTGTCACTGTGGCATAACTGATCCAACATATTATTTTCGACTAAAAATATGACAAAATGCAAAATCTAACAGAATAAAATTGCAGAAAATTAAAATAGCAGAAATAAAGTGATAGAAAAGTAAAAGCGATAGGAAATGCTTAAAAAATAAAACAGAAATCAACTACTGTAAGTAGAAAAGAATAATAGTGAAATTGAAAACAGAGCTAGACTACTAAAATACAAAAAATCCAGAAAACATTAGATCTTTTCAAGTTGGTTCCATGTAATGCTTTAAGTGAGAACCATTAGTGTTGTAGGAAAACAATCGCTCTTGTAAATATTTCAAAATGTAAGAATTTGTACCTAAGACAAAATCGATTTTGAAAGGACCCAACCATAATTTCTGAAATTTTGAATGTCTTCCCCTATCAGCATGAGCCGAATCCCATAGAAAAACTTTTTCATTGACCTTGAACTTGACAGTCTTCACACTCTTGTTGAAATACTTCTTAACAATTTGTTGTGTCCTTTTAATATTATCCAAAGAAAACATCCTTTGTTCTTCCAAAGCTAGTAGTGCATTTATACTTTGTGAAACATATGAAGAATTTAATTCTTAGATCTATAGCATCAACCTTAAGGAAGAAAGTTCCATCTCAGTTGGCAAGAGGGCTTCTTGACCATAAACAAGCTAAAAAGGAGTACAACCAATGCTTACCTTGGCAGTAGTTCGATCTGCCGAGAGGGCATGAGTGAGGAGAGTGTGTCGCTAACGAGGCTTATCTTCAATGAGCCTTTTGATGATTCTTACCATATTTTTGTTGGTATATTTGACCTTCCCATTTCCTTGGGGGTAATAAGCTGATGAGGTGAAATGTTTAACCCCCAACTTGGCTAGAAATTGAGTCAGTTTAGCAGAAATGAAAGTGGGGCCATTGTCTGTAATAATTTCTAATGGAAGACCAAATCTGGAAAAAATATTATTTTCAAAGAAAGAAATTACCTGATCATCTGTGGAATGCTTAAGTGGGACAACTTCAACCCATTTTGTAAAATAGTTTGTGGCTGTCAAAATAAAAACTTGTCCAGCTGAAGAAGGGGGATTAATTGGATCAACAAAATCCAATCCCCACTTTGAAAAAGGAAAGTCTAGAAGGACAGGTTGTAATGGCATGGCTGAAAGGCGTTCTTTCCCAACAAATTTTTGGCACTTGTCACAAGATCTCGAAAAAACATAAGAGTCATGAAATATCGAAGGCCAATAGTAACCCTTTATAATAATCTTAAAAGTAGTGGTTTTTGCAGAGAAATGACCCCCAACATGAATGACAGAATTTGAAGAACCATGAGATTCTTGTAATAGTTTTTGTGTGCCTTCATTGTTTACACAACGAAGCAACACACCATTAGCCAATCTTCGAAATAAGAAGTCTCCTACAATGACATATATCGTAGATTCAAGATAGACTCTTCTCCTTTGATGAGTGTCTAAGTTGTTTGGACATCTTTGGTTCTGTAAATAATAAACCGAATTCTTGTACCAAGGATGTTCAGACACAGGGAGGATCTGATCGTCAATGTAAAAGAGGGCTGAAAGGGAACTATCCTCTTCCTAAATTTCTTCACCATTATCAACATGTTGAGCCAAGTGAAGGGCTAGGTCACGTCCCTTGATAGTGGTAGAAGTCACGATATTTAAATCATGCTCCTGGATCTTGGCAAGCCAATGTGAAAGCTTTCCTGAAAGATACGTTTTTGAGAGAAAAAACTTGATAGCAGGTAAAGGGACCTTTACCAATGTATGCTTACCTAAGATGTAATGGTGAAACTTTTCAACAGCCTTAACAAGAGAGAAAGAATGTTTTTCAATAAAAGAATATTTAAATTCATGATCAGACAAAATTTGAATCATGTAAGCCACTGGTTTTTCATTTACTTGGTCATCATTTTGCATAAGGACAACATAAAGTTCCTCCTCGGTGGCACTAGTATATATCATGAATTCCTTCTAAAAACTCGGCTTCGCCAAAACCGGTGCAGAACTAATTGCTTTCTTAATCCCTTCAAAACCATTTTCGACATCATCTGTCCAAGAAAAAAAATGATCTTGCTTAAGCAAATTTTAAGCAAATTATGAATTGGCTTGAGCATCATTGCAAAATCTGGGACAAACCTATGAACAAAGATAATAACCCCCATAAAATCTTGAACTTATTTCTTGGAAGTGTGATCCAGGTGGATATCGGTGGCCACCCACCTTTTCCAAATGGCTCAAAATGGCTTTTTGGCAATTTTGGCAATTTACTATTTTTAGCAGGTTTTAACTTCCGGGGCCATTTTGAGGGCCCAAATGAAGGTTTTTTGAGATCAAGGTTCTCAATGATAGCTGAATGAATAACTGAGCCCCCAAAATTAAGATCCTCGATGATACCTTTCCAACAAGCTATCACACTCCTAAAACGAAGATTGTATGCAAAAGTTACGACCCCAGGAAGTTGATGTACTCACTTACCCAAACGGGGCCCACATGACTTTTGGCGCTTCATCTCCCAGGGTTAGGTTTTTTGGATGTCTAGGGTTTTTGGCATTCCTGATTATTGTAAAAATTCCTTCAGAGCCTCATTGTAAACATCTTCTTGCGAATGCGAGTAGCCGTCACATCTCTTCTCAGAGATAAGCTGCCACCATTCTAGCGAGTCTTTCACTCTGTATTTTTACAGTCTCTGTACATTTCTTTATTATATCTCCGATCTCATTTCGTGCCGAAAATAATCTGGATCAGTGGTATCAGAGAAGGCTGCTCTTGATCATTTTTTTCATTGCATGTCCCCGACGAGGTCCGAGTATAGCAAGTTGGGTCTCGAGCTTGTCTCTCTTGAAGACAATCGCTCTCACACACCCAAGAAACCCTCAATGGCGGAAGAAAATAAAAACGATGAAGAAGACGATCCTATCAATCTATTTCTTGAGCAAGCTCTCACGTGACAGAGGGACGAACTAATGGAGAATTTTTCCAACATCCTTCATTGCCTGCCGATAGCATCAGGCGCATCTTCATCAAGAGACCACTTTGGAGGAACCTCGCCTTTCAAGGTACAAGTTAATTTTGATATTCCTTTATTTGAAGGACAGATAGATGCAGAAGCCCTAGAAAAATGGTTAACTCTGCCAGAAGGTTATTTCTCTGTTCAAAAT
>JASDQU011404992.1:0-12802 GCA_032191745.1 Picea mariana | reverse complement strand
TGATTATTGTAAAAAGGCCTTCAGAGCCTCATTGTAAACATCTTCTTGCGAATGCGAGTAGTCGTCACATCTCTTCTCAGAGATAAGCTGCCACCATTCTAGCGAGTCTTTCACTCTGTATTTTTACAGTCTCTGTACATTTATTTATTATATATCCGATCTCATTTCGTGCCGAAAATAATCCAGATCGGTGGTATCAGAGAAGGTTTCTCTTGATCATTTTTTTTAGTGCATGTCCCCGACGAGGTCCAAGTATAGCAAGTTGGGTCTCGAGATTGTCTCTCTTGAAGACAATCGCTCTCACACACCCAAGAAACCCTCAATGGCGGAAGAAAAGAAAAATAATGAAGAAGATGATCCTATCAATCTGTTGCTTGAGAAATCTCTCACGTGACAGAGGGACGAACTGATGGAGAATTTTTCCCACATCCTTCAACGCCTGCCAATAGCATCGGGCGCATCTTCATCAAGCGACCACTTTGGAGGCACCTTGCCTTTCAAGGTACAAGTTAATTTTGATATTCCTTTATTTTAAGGACAGATAGATGCAAAAGCCCTATAGAAATGGTTAACTCTGCTAGAAGGTTATTTCTCTATTCACAATTTTTTCGACAAAGAAAAGATCACATTTTCACTCCTTAAAGCTCTCGCTCATGTCAAACATTGGTTGGAAACTTACTGGGAGCAAAGTTCCACAGAGGAGTCTGGAATATATGGGGTCGATCCCACTTGGGATTATTTTGTGGATGTGGTAAAAGAACAGTATTACCCTGTTGGCAACTATGAGGACCAGTACATGAGATGGACCACACTGCGGCAAGATAGGGGCCAAGCAGTTCCAGAGTTCACCAATACCTTCCATACCTTGCGCACCAAGATGGGTATCAAAGACTCTGAGCGACATTTGGTTCTGAAGTATCGTGGGGCTCTACACAGATGCATCCAAACTGAAATGGATTTTCTAGACATCTCATCACTCAGTGTTGCTTATTGATATGCTGTTAAAATTGAGAATAAATTTAAGCACCAGAACAAACGAGAATTTGGGTCTGCAAATCCGCAACAACCAAAGTATGACAAACACGGCCCTAACAAGAAGTCTCCCGAAAAATAGTCCAAGACACAAGAAAATAAGGGTCATGGGAAGACAAAGAAGGACACCGAAAAATGGTGCGAGTTCCACAAAATCCCCTAGCACAACACCGATGAATGTCGCTCAAAATAGTCATTGGTAGCAAAGATCAAAGACAAAGAGCCAAACCCTGATTCAGAATTTGATTCTGAAAATAATGGTAAAGGACAGATCATTGACGTAGAAGAACCTCATCTCAGCAGAGGTCGTCAAACAGTTGGGATTGTCGACAAAACCACACCCGCAACCATACAACATCGGGTGGCTTCGGTAAGGACAAGATCTCCATGTCAACCAACAATGTCGACGGCATCCAACCCTTCAAGGATGAGGTATTATGGGATGTTGCCCCACTGGATGTCTGTGATGTTCTCTTGGGCCAACCATATATGTGGAGACACCATGTTGTTTATGAATCTCGACCTCGTAGTGTCATTGTTACTTTGGGGGGTCATCTCTATAGAATACCAGAGGTAGTTCCGACTACTGTTCCACCTAAAAAGTGTCGCAAGGTAGTATCTCATACTGCAAAATTCAGCTTCTTCACAATCTGTTCGAAAGGAGAACAAAAGGACACTGCAACCACTACAGCCTTGCCCCAAGCACCTTCTATCCAACAGAAGCAGGTCGACAAGGCTGCAGCAAAGTGAAAAGATTCCTTCTGCACATCGTCCTCTCATGTATCTCGACTTATTGAGAAGCCTCAACTGCAACAGGTTCATGACAGATTTCCACAAACTAAGCAGCGTGATGTCTCCAGCAAGACAAGCAGCTCACTAAGATGCAGATTCAACAAATGCTTTTCCCTCTCCCCCGAGAACTCAACGCAATGGAGACCATTGCTTCCTAAGGAGGGAGAATTGATCCAGGTGGATATCGGTGGCCACCCACCTTTTCCAAATGGCTCAAAATGGCTTTTTGGCAATTTTGGAAATTTACTATTTTTAGCAGGTTTTAACTTCTGGGGCCATTTTGAGGGCCCAAATGAAGGTTTTTTGAGATCAAGGTTCTCAATGATAGCTGAAGGAATAATTGAGCCCCCAAAATGAATCTCCTCAATCATACCTTTCCAACGAGCCATCACACACCTAAAACGAAGATCGTATGCAAAAGTTACGACCCCGGGAAGTTGATGTACTCACTTACCCAAACGGGGCCCACATGACTTTTGGCTCTTCATCTCCCAGGGTTAGGTTTTTTGGATGTCTAGGGTTTTTGGAATTCCTGATTATTGTAAAAACGCCTTCAGAGCCTCATTTTAATCATATTTTGCGAATGCGAGTAGCCGTCACATCTCTTCTCAGAGATAAGCTGCCACCATTCTAGCGAGTCTTTCACTCTGTATTTTTACAGTCTCTGTACATTTCTTTATTATATCTCCGATCTCATTTCGTGCCGAAAATAATCCGGATCAAAGTGGGAGTAGGAAGATTAAGGATAACAACAATCCTTTCAGGATCAATGCTTATTCCTGAATTAGAGACGATGTGTCCAAGGAGCTTGCCTTTGGTAACACCAAAAATGGACTTGGAAGGGTTTAGAGAAATGCCAAATTTCCTACATCACATGAGAGCTTTTCTTAGATGACCAAAATGATCTGATCGGATTTTAGAGTATACTGTTAAGTCATCAAGATATATCTGAATGATCTTATCGATCAAATCGACAAAAGCTAATTCCATAGCTCTTTGAAAGGTGGCAGTTGAATTAGATAAGCCAAAATGCATACGTTCATAAGAAAAGGTACCCCAACAAGTAATAAAGGTGGTTTTATATTTATCTTCCCTTTTTACCTTGATTTGATTGTAATCGGAAAACCTGTCTAGTAAGGACATCATTTGTGACCCTGCAACTTGCTGCAAAATCATTTCCATGTTAGGGAGAGGGAAATGGTATTTTATACTAGCACGATTTAATGCGTGAAAATAAACGCACAATCTGATTTGACCAGTTGTTTTCCAAATAGGAACCAGATTTGAAACCCATTCAAATTACTTGACCAGAAAAAAGATTCCAGCCTTCAAGAGTTTTTCCAACTCCTTTCGAATAGTTGCTTCTAGCGCAGGGTTGATGGGTCTTTGTTTTTTCCTAACTAGTTTTATGCCTTCCTGAATGGGGATGGCATGTTGTATAAGATAAGGATCAAAACCACGAAGATCCTCATACGACCAGGAAAAAACATCTTGAAATTCACCAATTAGCTTGGCAAACTTCACTCTCTCTTCATCTGAACATTTGGCACCTATTTTAACATTCTTTGGAGTCTCGGGTGTCCCAATGTTCAAGGAGATGGTTTCACCCACCTTTCTTCTCAAATATTCTTCCATATGTTTCTCTTTCTTTCCTACATCACTCGAAGAAAATGAACTCTCTAGAGGAGTCAAGCCTTTAGGAATCTTGTTATCTTCTATGGATATAATTTCCTTAGGCTTAAAAGTCTCATTTTGAATAAAAGCGCAAATTCTCTCATCGTTAGGGAAGACCTGCTAAGATTCTAAATTGTTGGGGATATGCGGATGATATAGGGATTGAAAGGTACAATCAGGTATGTGCGGCAAAAGTTGTCGATTAAGGGAGGCTGTCAAAATTGCTAACCGATCATCCATTGAGTTTAACTCCCTCTTAACATGAGTGATGTTGAAAGATAAAAGGTTCGAGATAAGCACCCAAATAGTTTGGGTGTATAGTTTCATTAACTTGTTTCTAGGAGAGTAAATTTTACACACAATATTCACAACAAGCTTGGAATCCCCCAAAAATGAAAGGTGACCACAACCAATATTATAAGTGTTTTCAATGCCTAATAACAAAGCTTCGAATTCAGTGACATTGTTAGTGCAAGCAAACTCCAATCGGCAAGAAAACTTATGGATTTTTCCTACAGGAGAAATCAAGATAATTCCAGCTCCATTACCTTCAGTAGAGCATGAACCATCAAAGTGCATGTGCCACATGCCATCATCTAAATCGATTTGTTCCATGGGAATGTTATCCTCCTCAACAAATATGGAATACACACCTAGTTCCTCTTTGATATAGTTTACATTAGGTTGTGGGACGCTCTCTATGTAAGGTGATATCCTTCCTTCTCTAAAGACTATAATGTTTTTTTCATTCCGCGGAACGGATAAATGTGTCCCGTCGAGTGAGAGGTATCCACCTGTTAAGGCTTGCCAATCCTTTCTCAAGATAATTGAGTAATTTCTGACATGCATATCAATTACTTGAATGTTGAGGGTTGTTCTTATCTCAGGATGAGCGCATAAAACCAAGGTTACATCCTTAATATCACCTATGGTTGCTTGTTGTATACTATTATATGAGAGCATGCTTCTGGCATTTTCATTTGTACAAGACAAGCCTATCTCTTCCATAATAATCTTCGACATTACACTTGGGCCCAAACCACCATCAATGAGGAAACAATGGGAAATCTTATCCATAATATTTACATAAATATAAAAAGGGGTATTTTTTATAGGGTATCTAAAGTTATGTACACCTACTTTATTTATAGAAGAATCCTCTTCATTTTCCTCTTCAGAAAGATTGGCTATGGCATAAGCTTTTCCTTCCATGAATTGTTTCAGATGCATATGTTGTTCGGGGATGACAACCATGTCTAGAAGGGTTGCCTCTACTTTGATGTTGGCTAACTGATTCAAGATATTATATTTGGAAGAGGGAAGAGGAGGAATGATTCCTTGACTCTCAAGAACCTTAGGAACCTGGAGAGTAGCAGCGGTTGAGGATGAGCTCGGGCTAGAAGAATTGCGGGGTGGATCAAATTTTCCCTTGGGAGCATAGGTTTTTCTCCTAGTCTTGATGACCATGATATCTTCTAGCTCTACAAAATCTAGGATAACAATAGTAGCTTCTAGTATTTTACCAAAGATCTTATCTCTGGCACTCTTCTTTACCTCACATGTGGTTTCTTCGTGGTGTTCCTCACAAAAGTTACACCAACTTCGAGGCAGGATAGCTTTAGGTTGAAAATGGTTTTCAACCAGATTTCTAAAGGGGGGTGTAGAAGAGGATGAAGCTCCAAGCGTGAGAGGAGAAACAATTCCTTTCCGCTCATATGTTATCATACAGTTGTTCATATATTGCACTAGCTGTAAAAGGGAAGAGATGTCTGTCTGTCTAACCGATTCTACCTGGGGAAGGCCAGTTCTTTCACAATGTTCTTCATACTTTGAACAAGCATGTAGAGAAGAACCAAGATTATCAATAACTTTTTTCTCGAGCCTATGACGGTAAAGGGAAGGCAAGGCATTGTAGTAATGCATGAAAGCGGCTTGGTTCTGAGGGTGGATAAGTTTGGGGATTTCATTTTATAACTTGGTGAAACACAAGTTGAAAGACTTGATTGTTTCACCATCCTTATAGGTAATGTTATTACACTCCCTTAACTTCTCGGCTGGGCTCTTAGATTTCCCATAAGTGGATCGGAACCAATAGATTAAATCCTCCCAAGTAGATAGAATCTTAGGAGAAAGGTCAAAGAAATCGACTGCAACCTTTCCTTCCAAGGAATTTACAAATAAGCGAATGCAAGTATCATTGTCATTAGCCCCTATGTTATGGCAAGAATTGGAAAATGCCACCAGGTGTTCGTTTGTAGTGACAGTGTTATTTCCTGAAAACCTAGGAAGATGCTCTTTAAATTTAGGAAGTGGACGAGTAGCAGGTGCTAGGTTAAGAGAAGAAGACACATGCCATGGTGTGGTTATGGCGTCTTCTTCAAACTAAAAAATCCCATACTTTTTAATGACTTTGGTGGGATTGGTGGTAGATTGGACATGGATATGGTGGTTATATAAGCTACCAATCATTGATGACGATGAATATTGAGAAGATGGAGCACTTATAGTTCCACTGAAACCACCACTAGATGCCATCTTGTGGATGATAGATGAGGGAAAGAAAGACAAACTGGATGAATCAGATAATGTCCTCCTTAGAGCACTTTGTTGGGCAGACAACACAATGTTTCTTCTTCCTATTTCAACAATAGGATTGATTTCAGGTGACAAGCCTCTTCTTCTTCTAGAAGCACAAGAATCTAAGGACATGAAGGAAAGGCCAAAACTTGAAGAAACAAAAGGGTTACTACTAATTTCTAGGCTGTCTATGTCAAGCTTCCAATTGTTCTTGAGCAGTAATATCTCGTTCAATTGCTGCCCAATAATGGTTAAGCTCAACACGGGTATTGGCAGTATCTAAGATGGTATTAAACAGATTCAAAGCAATGTTGGTTTGATCTTGAAGACCATGCTCAATATTGGGTTTCCTTGCAACAGGAACAATCATTAAGAATAAAACAGTCAAAGAATCAATATCATAAAAAGAAAGATGTATCAATGAAAATCAAGTATAAAAATTAACCAGAGATATATCAAGGATCTCCCTAGTATGGTCACCAAATAAAATGTTGAGGAAAATATATGAAATGATCTTACTCAACCATTTTCATATTTTACTTGGCTAAAGTAAAATAGATGGGAATATCACCCTATGTTTATATCCAACAAAAATAACATCCTAACTCACAAGTATTAATTACAAGTGCTTAGGCTAGTCTTTTATTAATATAAAATATTGTTGGAAATTTACTTTTATGTAATTTTCCGAATATAACAGTTGCTGAAATAAATGTAAAGACAGAAGTAAGGACACGAAGATGATAATCAACACAGATGAGACATAAAACAATCCTTTATTTCATTCCAATTCACCAAAGAGTTATTTTCTTTACAAAATCTCATACAGAAATTTTGGACCAAATTCAAACTTAGACGTCCCCGATGGAACATACAAAAGGACCTCTGATAGAAAATCAAAACTGAACTCTAAAAGTTGGATCAACTTGCCACAGATTGTTTCCCACTCCACTCTGCACAATAGCATTTGTCAGTCATGAAAACTAATTCACAAACATGCAAGTCTACACAGAGTATCAAAGAGAGATCAACACCTTTGAAAAACAAGTGCCTGAATGATGTAATTCATCCCTAAATATTCATGTCTATAATAAGACCCTGATATCATAAAAGAGAATTAGGCTTGTGATGAATAAATGAATCAATGAAAACTGAACTATCTCAACATAAACTCAAAGAGAAAACCTTAGTATGTTTCTGCTTCTCTCTCCTTTGTTCCTCCCTTTCCTTTTTCTTTTAAGAAAATTAGAATTGGTTGAAGTATTTGAACCAACTCATTAGTTAAGTTAATTAAAAGACTCAACCAACTTTTAGTTAGGGGGAAAAGTAATAATCATAATAAGGGTTATAATTAAATAATAACTAGTAGGTGGGACCCCTTGTGACTCCCATTAGTTCTTAACAATCATAACATACTAGTCAACTAAGCAAAAACACACCTCCTTGTGACTCCCATTATTGTATTAACATTTGGAAATTTATCTAAATAATGTTTGCAATTATTTACAAAATATATTACTAACATATCCAAAAAGCATGTTATATGAAAATCTGAAGTCAACTATCATCAACAATAAAAGATAACTTAAAATCCATATTTCTCGGTTTGTGAGGCAATATTTCCCTTATTGATGCTATCATCATTTAGTCCTTTTGAACCTGCTTTAGGTTGCGTGGAATCTTTAAGCCTCATCTTGCTGATCATATGAGAGTGATCGTCCTTCCAATGCAAGTGGGAGGACACAGATTTATCAGAATTATCTAAAGATGCAGAAGGGGTAGTAGCGACCTTCTCTTTCACAGAGGTGTACTAGGCCTCGATTTTTAGCCTTTTATTTGAATAGCTCATTCTGGTATGCGTGATTGATTAGCAAATAGTATTTTAAATAAACATACATGATAACTCTTTAAAAATATGAAATAGATTTTGGCTCAGCAATATATCAGACTCATGCAATCCAATCCATACAAATTGTTTAATTGTTTGTCAATGAGCAGGGGATTAACAAAAGGGTCCTGAGATATGTGAAGGGTTTGTATTGAGTGAAACATGATATGATGAGGAAGAAAAAAATAGGTTATTGATCAAGGACAACAAAAATCAATTGCAAACCAAAGAAAACATCATTGTAATCCAACCAAGACACTACTACTTCCAACTGCTTCAACACCGAGTTTTTCTTGATCGTAATCAATTTTAGAACATGGAGTGAAAAATGAATGTGGGAAGGCGATGGGGTTGTAATTAGTGAAAAGAGAAATAATGGTGGGGAATGAGAGTAGGTATTGTTCATAAAATTAATCAAGTAATCCATGTAATCATTCTGTAAAAAGGAGATACACCAACCAGATGATCATTGTGCCCCAATAACAATTATTGTGTATTAACTAGTTCACTGTTCATAGTCAAATTTCTAACACAGTGCCATCAAAAAGACAATATGCACTCCACAAAAATCTGTAAGGGAGTTATGTTCCTCTTATTTATCTAATTAACATTTGATAACAGTTCTCAAATGTATAATAGTAACCATTTCCACTCTGTTAATCATCAATCAACCACTGCCCACACATTACTTCAATCATCAAATACACTCAAATTTGTGTTTCAAAATTGCAATGAAGTTATACTGTCACTGGAATTGGGTCTGTCATTTCAAATGCATGGCATTCGTTAAACATACATAGTGGACAACCAATCCAATAATTGATATTTAAATTGCAAAAACCTCGACTTGTCATTTAAAAAGACAAACAACAACCACCATTCCAACTCATGCTATGTTGTAGAAAACACAAAATAATTCAATCAATGAAAGTGTAATTATGTGACTATAAAAGCCCAATTTAGCGCAATTCTAATTAATCAAAAAGCTGGGCCATCCATCCAACACAACGAGGTAGCAAAAACATGTCTGACTTCATAATACTAATAATTGAATTGCAAAAAAGTCGTGCTTTAAAATCTGTGACTATCTCTGAGTGCGCAACCCAAAATTATCCATATCATACATAGTGGGCAGCCATACCTCAAACACCATGATGCAACATTTCCATTTGACAATTCTAAACACACAGTCAACCCATCTTGTTGAGCTATCAATCTAGTACAGCATTGTTGCAATCGAAACCATGCTGTGTAAAACTCGGGCTCATCCTTGATGATGCAATCAAATAACCATAACACATAAAATGGATGGAATTTTCATAGTCATCCTATTTGAAATAACCATTTTCCCAAAAATCTCATAGTTACAGTGACCATTTATTTGTGGTGTAGGAATACCACACATACAAATGCATTATGCGCGACCACATTAAAAAATTGTAACTAATGTTGAGTTTAACATCCCAATAGTCTTTAATGCAAAAAACAGTGACTTTGTATCCAACCCAATCTTCAATCAACCAATTCAATAATGAGCTTATTACTTGGACTGTGATAATAATCAACAACCCAAACTAACATGCTATGGAAACCAGACATACCCACGCGTCGATATGAAGTGATGCTGTGACTTACTCAATTAAAAAAAATACTGGGTTATCAAAACACCAAGAGAGTGATTGTGTATTTGATCTGTCCAATTAACCATGCAGGGTGTATCCATTGTAATAACACAGGCAGTGACTAGATACCAAAACCGAAACGATTTTCACATGATCAACTAGGCGATCCTGTAATCATTTATGTTGACAATACAGACCCATCAACAATAACCAATAGTAAACCCAATAGGCCACATCGGTCTTCTCTATCAACCCTCAGACCTGTAGAGTTAAGGGTTTGCTCTTTGGCCAACATAGAGAAAGCTAGAGCCAACTCCTTTCAATGGTGAAAACCTCCGAGACCAATGATGCATACAAAGAGAGAACCACAATTTATTCATGGACAAGGTAACAAATCCTGTGACAGGAGGGGATATGAAAAAAAAAGAAAAGCTCTAATTCAGCTTGGTAATGATATTTAATACACACATGGTATAATCCTCATGGCTCTTCAGTCAACCAACTACAACACTGAGGTGCAAACAGGGTCGAGAAAGAGAAATATAACTCACTGTGCGACCATTGATAGTGACAACAACCTAATGCCCAAGTGAACAAAACACAGTGAGACAGAGTGCTTCCAACCATTAAAACCCATAAAAGCCAAAGACTGGATATAGCGATACGAATGAGTGAGGACAACCAACCACCCAAAACTAAACAAAACCCTCCGACAAAAACATCAAGGATGACAGAGAGCCTTTATGGCTATTAGCACTCATGATGACCAATAACGTTGTGACTCCATTAAACATTAGTGCAGAGAAAACCATCAACACTTCATTCCAAAAACACAATTTTACACAGTTGTAATACTTAAAGAAAGCAAAAACCAATACACCTAAACCAATACCCATTTCATAACCAGAGAAGACTCATGAATGGCCAAAAAAAGACATACCTGTAATCAACACACCTTAAAACGTGAGTTGTTCGAGAGGTTCCCCTTTGCTTGAAAGTCGGAGCCTAACCACATCAAAAACTAGTTGAACAATAGCCCGACTATGGTGACAGCCAGTGGAAGGAGTAGGGGTGACGTTCAATAAATGCACGTCACCTCCACACTCAAGATCAATTAATTTCTTAGTACAGGCCATCCATTAACCCAACAAATCATCCAATTTGAACCATGCATCGAAACAAACAACCCTTAATTGCCAAGAGCGCCACCCACATCACATATTACCATTTCCAACTATACAATAATGCATGCCAAATATGTTTCTATATAACTTCAATAAATCGCATGGCTATCATATGTTAGCTAGGATTTACCATGATCCTTTTAATGCATATAGTGTAGCATACTAGTATAGAATAGTCTCTTCCCTTTGCATTTTTGTTCCCGTTTCTTAATCTCCTTTTAATTTTTCCTTTATTTGTTGTTACTAACATATATCTGTTGCATGTGGCACAAGTAATAGATCCAAGAACAAACAGTAATGGTAACCATGAATAACATAGGTCGTTGTAACATAAAACTTGAGCATGGAGCAACAAAGGACATGTATAATATGCTTGATCCATCATCCAATAAAAACAAGATGTCATCAACCATGTAAGCAATTTCAAACAATAGCATAACATTTAATAAGAACCATACCTTATCTCCAATCTACAAGGGGGTCCCACCTACTAGTATTATTTAGCTTTATAATAATAGGCTTTAGCAACACTTTGTGGGAAAAAACTTCATTACGATTTTTAATCGTCAACAGGGACTCCTTGTGTCTCCCTTTAGTTTTTAACAATTATAACACAACTAGTTAATCAAACAAAACATCCCTCCTTGTGACTCCCATCATCACATTCATATTTGACAATTTATCTCAATGACAATTGAAATTATTTCCAAAAATATATTACCCATATATCCAAAAATAGTGTGTTGTCCAAAATTTCAAAAGTCAATTGTTCTAAAAAATTAATAAATAAAAACTTAAAATCCATATTTTCCACTCTAGGAGGCAATCTTTCCCTTGTTGTTGTTGTCACCTTTTGATCTCTTTGAATTTTCCTTAGGTTGTGTGGAGCCTTTAGGCCTAATCTCATTGATCACATGAGAGAAATCATATCTCAAATGCATGCAGGCGGACATGGATTCATCATAGTCATTTGAGGGTGAGGAAGCGGCAGCAATGGCTTTTACTTTGTCAGGAGCATGGTGGGCCTCATTTTTCAACCTTTTTCTTGCATGGGAAGACTGAACTGGTGAGTGGACAGAGGCAACTTGGACAATTTGATTGATAGGTGGGGGAGTAGGTAAATACAAGTTAGGACAGCCAGGATGTTGGGAGACTGACGAGTGGACAATCTCTTTCCATTCGTTGTTTTTGGGAACTTCAGGTTGCAGTGATAAATGAGGAGGCACGAGGATACCAGGGATCCATGGGGATTGGAAGGGAGGCCTTTCATGCCTAGGTTGGACCACTCCTTTCCCAATCCAGTTAAAAAACCCAGCTTGAAATAGCTGGCCTAACTCTTGTGAGTCTGTATCAAAGTGTATAGAGAATCTTGGCCCTATAGGCCCCCTATTCCAATTATCTCTTCCTTGATTACCCCTTCCATGAATAACTTTGCTGAAAAAGCTCATTCCTGTATGCATAATTGATTATCAAATAGTCTCTTTAACAACCATACATGACAACTCTTTTAAATATGAAATAAAATTTGGCTTAGCAACATATCAGACTCATGCAATCCAATCCATACAAATTGTTTAGCAGTTGTCAATGAGCATGGGGTGAACATTGGTTATGGGATATGCGAGGGGTTGTAGTGAAAGAAAAATATTAAAATTGTTGGTCACTATAATTGCTTAATTGATTTCAAACAACTAAGTGAAACATAAATTATCAACCCAGGGAAGTCTTTTGTTTCAAAGATAACCACGCACTATATATGCTCAATTCCAAAAGCAGCTTAGTGTTGTAGTAAAGAAACTTATACTAATCTCACTTGCTCAAATAAACTGAAGTTCTGTATTAAATCAAAAGAAAGTAACTCCCCTATTGAAAACCTTTAAAGATCAATTTAAGAATCCTGGATTACATTTAAAATAACACTTGCAATGGGAAAGAACAACTATTCTGCAATCAGAGAATAGGACCCTTACTCTCAAACAGAGACTTCAGCATTAACACTCTTTCATGAAAACAGCAATGCAGAAAACAATTAA
>JASDQU011404991.1:0-31231 GCA_032191745.1 Picea mariana | reverse complement strand
AATTGAGGAAAAAGTATACATAGAGAAACCTCAAGGTTTTGAGGTACACCCAAAAGAAACCCATGTATGCAGATTAAAGAAGGCCTTGTATGGAATTACACAAATCTCTAAGATCTTGGTATGCACGAATTGATAGTTACTTGATGAGAGTTGGATTTTCCAAGAGCTATGTTGATCCAAACCTTTGTTACAAGGTTTTGAATGATGCACCTATGATCCTACTACTATACATTGATGATTTTTTTCTGGAAGGTGTAGAGCCTCTAATTATTCAATGTAAGAGGGAGTTATCCTCTAAATTCGATATGAAGGATCTTGGTCTCATGCATTATTATTTGGGACTAGAAGTATGGCAGAATCATGGTGAAATATTCCTGGGGAAAGGGAAGTATGTTGTAAATATCCTTTAGAAGTTTGAGATGATGGATTGCAAATCCATGGCAACTCTCATGGTGACATATCTGAAGAAGTTGAGAGACTTTGATTCTGGTCCAGTAGACTCATATCTGTACCGACAATTGATTGGCTCATTGTTGTGTTTGGTTAATACCGGATCTAACATTTGCTTTGTTGTGAACACATTGAGCTAGTTCCAGGTGGAACCTAGACATGAGCATTGGATATATGCAAATCACATTTTGGGATATCTTTGTGGGACGCTAAATTATGATTTGAGATATGCCTCAAATGGTGACGTACAACTGCATGGATTTACCGATTCATATTGGAAAAAGAGTGTAGACGACATAAAGAGTACTTATGGTGTATGTTTCAGTTTGGGCTCTGCTATGATATCATGGGATAGAAGGAAACATAAGTCTGTTGCACTCAACATTGTAGAAGCATAGTATATTGTAGCTTGTGATGCTTGTATGGAAGCAATATGGATTCGTAAGTTGATTTCTAGACTGTTTGATTAGGTTATGGATTCAAATGTGATATATTATGATAATTAGAGTTGTGTGAAGCTTTCTAAGAACCCCGTGTTCCATGAAAAGTCAAAGCACATTAAGATCAAGTACTATCTTATCTCTAATAAAGTCCAGAAGGGAGAAGCGATTCTCTAGTACATCTCCACCGATGAGCAACCAACTGATATTTCGATAAAGCCTCTGTCCAAGATAAAGTTTGCATACTTGAGGGACAAGTTGGGACTTGTGGAGATACCTCCCTTGGTTGAGAGGGAGGAGATGACTTCCTCGGTTGGGAGGGAGTGCAGATATATGGCATCATGGATAGTCAATGTGCTGGTGGAGAGACATTATCTAGGTGGAGAATGGTCCAGACAGAACTAATTGATGATGGACTGACATTCTCCTTGTGGAGAATGGTCCAGGTTGACAGATTGTTGATGTACCATGGAAAAATATTCTCTTGGGGTATTTCCTGGACAAGTAGAATGGTCTAGGACAACTATTTTCCTGGGGTTTTTCCCAAATAGGTAGAATGGTCTATCTCCCTAAGTTCACAATAGTGACCAGAGTGGGGAGATTGGTACAGGACATAGATTTTCCCTGAGTTCACTATAGTGTCCAGAGGGGGGAAAATGGTCCGAGACAATCATTCTTCCTGTGTTCACAGTAGTGACTAGAGTGGGAAGAATGGTCCTTGTATCCCATGGCGTGGCTTTCAACATTTGTTGGGACAATCATTCTTCCTGTGTCACAAACAGTGACCAGGATAGGAAGAATGGTCCCTATATCACTTTGTTGAGTGAGTGACTTATGCGAGACATTTTGTCGAGTTCCCTAAGTCCAACACATGACTTATTGAACATCATTCCCAATTAC
Organism: Picea mariana; assembly: GCA_032191745.1. Lineage (NCBI taxonomy): Eukaryota > Viridiplantae > Streptophyta > Pinopsida > Pinales > Pinaceae > Picea > Picea mariana. The sequence goes on along the minus strand of JASDQU011404991.1, from coordinate 29,441 downwards.
TCATATGGAGTATGGCCTTGAGAGATGATGCAAACGATGATATGATTTGATGCCAGGTTACTAGTTGATCATAGAGATTGTTGTACTACATGGTGATAGTTGTGTAGCTATTAGTTGATTCCAGTGGAGACTGTGTGTCTCTGGACAGTAACTATGTGATACTGTGGTGGATGTGTTCCAGTGGTAGTGATTGTGTGTCACTAGATAGTAGTTGTGTGCTACTAGGAGTGGTTGTGTACCACTAGATAACAATTGTGTACTACTATGGATCGACACTATTGTGATATGTTGGATGGCATTGTAGTAACTATGTGCTACTACCTGATTTCCATAGAGACTACCAATAGTGTTGGAGGTGATTGTTAGCTAGATGGATAATGATGATGATGCCCATGACTTGATCTTCGTGATCATGAGATAGCCTGTGTGGCTATGATGATGCTACTCGTAGAATGGTTTGCAAGACAATGTGAGCCTTGCCCATACCATGTGAAATGGATGGATGTGTTTGAGACCATTACAATTAATACCTCTCTAGCTAGGAGGGAGTGTTGATATTATGGTATTCATGGGAGGCATTAACCTCCATGTGTAACCTTTGGCTAGAATAAAATATTCTGGAAGTAGGAGAAACCCTAAACAAATGTGTAAAACTCTAGAAGACAAGTCAACTCAGTAGAATAAATAATATAAATGTATTATCTTCCAGAAAGACAAGTTGGCCCAAACAGGTGACAAGAACCACTATAAATAAGAGCCGCTCTAGCTCATTTATACACACACTTTAGTCACACTCTCAGAAAGGTATAGTGCAAATTTGGAGCTGTACTTGCAAGAAATCAAGGTGCATCTTCTGGGGTGATTCTTGGTCTCTCTCTCTCTAGTGCTATCTAGCCTAAGATATGTGCCCTGTCTTTAGTATTCTTGGTGGTATTCTTGGTGATATTCTGGTGATATTATTAATGTTATTCTTGGGAATAAGTGCAACTGCAACTACTACAATTGAGTATTGTTCTTGTTCTGTGGTTGTGGAGACTCTCTCTCTTGTTCGCTACCCTTGGAGAAGGTGTGCTCTCCTTGTCTTGTGTTGTTGATGCAGTTGGATGGTGTTTTCTAGTTCCATCTCGTGCTACTGCTGCAACTAGGGTTTATCTGTTGGTTCTAGTGTGGCTTTCCAGAATCATTCTATCTAGCAAAGGTTAAGGTGATCGAGGGTGGCTGTGTGCCTATGGTTGGGTGACAATAATGATATTGCCTATGGTTAAAACAAGAACATAAAATATTTTAACAAAGTGAGCTATACCATTACATCTAAAGCACCGCTTTCAATTGGAGACACTTTTTATTTCACCTAAAAAGCTTTTTTTCCCCAAGATATAACCATTTTTGTTAGATTTGGAGCTATAGAGTTTCATTACGTTTTTTTAATACGACGTGTTATTATTTCAATGTTTCTATTTATATTCCCTATTTGCTACCCCTTATGGTTTGTGTATGCTCTTTGTTTTGCGTCTTGTGTGATATTGACAAACCATGAACAAAGCATACACTTTTTTAGTTTCTATATATGCTCTTTGGTATGCGCTTTATGTGATATTAGCATATCATAAATAGAGAATAAATTTGCTTTTTTTGGTAGGCTAACCGAGATCTAACCTTGATCTTGTTAAGTTTCAGATTTGGTTTTTTTCAAAAAATCACTTGTTTTTGTGTGTGGTTATGTTGAAGTTTTTTTTTAGGTAAAAACAAGGATTTTTTTAGGTAACCATGCACTTTGAGGAAAATAGTTAAAAAAATAAATCCACCTCCTTCATAATATTTGCTATATATTTTGTATTAGCTCCCTTGGTTAAGTTATTTTATTAAATAATAGTTCTTGAGTTCAAATCTTTCCTTTCATTAAGTTTATTTTTGAAAAATCCATGCAACTTTAAATTATCACATAACTTTAATGTAAAGTGCATTTCACTTAAGTTATAGAAGTGAATCACTATAAAGTAACTTTAATGTTTTTTTTTCAAGTTATTTTTTTCTTTCAACTTTAATTTATAAAGTAACTTCATTGTAAAAGTGATTCTCGCTTATTTTATAAATGTGGACCACTTCATGTTAATGTAACTTATTTATAAATAGTGACCTTATAGGCAAAGTTAGAGAATGAACATAACTTTTTTTAACTCAACAACCTCATTGTGCACCCATCACCACGTGGGCCAATCTCTACCTACCACATGACACTTTGGTTATCTTTTACACCTTTCTCAAAAGAGGCAAGACTTTGAAATTTAGAGTTTTCAATGCCATTTTTTTGAAACTGTCTGTTTTTTTGAGATATTTCCATCTAGACACTCATTTTCTACTTTTAAACCCATATTACCTATATATTTCGATATGGATAGTTCAAGTGATATTTTTCTTAATAGTTCAAACTACTTATGGAAATCCCATATGGAGGATGTACTACGAAGCAAAGGACTTTACTAAATTACCTTGGGTAAAGAAGCTACCCCCACCGATGCTTCAAACAAATTCAAATGGGATCGTAAAAATGACGAAGCACATGGAGTATTCAGAATGTCCATTTCTAGTTATTTACAATTTAACCTTCAAGGAGTTCACAAATCAGATGATGCTTGAAAAACGTTAGAAATCATATTTGGTAAACACGATACGATTCGATCCCACTAGCTTGAAAACCAATTAATTTCTTTAAATCCCAGTGAGTTCTCTTTTATTAAAGATTATCTATCTAAGTTAAAAAAACTCAAGCTTTTAGTTGAAGATTGTAACAAAGAAAAGAAGGATGACCAATTGATATATGATATGTTTGCTAAGCTTGGTATTGCATATTCTGTTTTTGTGTCTACCTTTCACTCCATTAGAAAATCTCTAGGGGTTGCTTAAGTACCACCCGATCTTGAACCATTTTATGATCCTTTGATTAGAGAGCAAGATAAGCTCTTGCATCTTGGAGTGATCATCACAGTGGGGAAATCTAAAAAATCATTAGTGGCTCAATAGAAGGATAAAATGAAACATTTGAAGAAGCAACATCCTCACAACAACAAGAAAAACAAGGATCCCAAAACCTCTCTGCCAACTGTTACTCCCAATGGTTACAAAGGACCAAAACAAAAAAAGTAAGAAGATTGAGAGACACCACAACTTTTGTGGGTGAGATGGTCATCTAAAGTCTAAATGTTTTAAGAAGATGGAGGTCTTACAAACAATAATGAAAAATCACAACATTAGTCTTGTTTCCTCTTCTTCTAATTCTTCTTATCAGGGACATGCACTTTCTATTTCTTACTTTTCCTTCAATGCAACATCAACTTCTTCTTCTAATGAGTGGCTTATTGATTCTGGAGAATCTTCTCATATGGCTAAGGATATAATCATTTTTTACTCTTAATAAATGTAACACCAATTTTTGTTTTGTTGGTGATGATAGATCTCTTTGTGTTGTGGGGTCTGGAACAATTCAACTAGATGATGGTCATTTTAATGATGTATTACGTGTTCCAAGCCTCTATTATAATCTTCTATTAGTATATCAAATCACTGATTTGGGTGAAGGTAAAATAATAAAGTTTTCACCTCACCAAGTTGTAATCAAGGATTTAAAAGAGAACATGTCCTAGCAGCTGGAATTGTTGATGAAATTACCAGGTTATACATATTTGACAACTTTGGGTCATCATCTTTTCCATTAGTTTTTATTTTTCATAGTAATGACTTGAGAAAACATTGGGATGAACACTTTGGCTATCTAAGTTGTTTCTCATTGAAACAACTATGCAATCAAAATATGGTGATTGGTCTTCCTCTCATTTCTTGTAGAGATGGTGTTTGTGATGGATGTGTTATTGAAAAAAATCATTGAGAAATTTTAGACAAATGTAGCTCATGGCACACCTTAGCCCCCTTGCAACTTGTTCATAGTGATTTGTGTGGTATGTTTCCTTCTCCTTCTTTATCTAGGTTCAAATTATTATTAAATTTCATGGATGACTTCTCCAAATGCACTTAGGTTTATTTCTTAAAACTTAAGAGTGAAGTCATGGACATGTTTTTTTCCCATAAGGCCCTTGTAGAAAAACAATATGGACATCAACTGTAAAAGTTAAGAACCAACAATGGAGACAAATATGTTAACAAAAACTTTACAACTTACACATTGAATTGGGTATTCAAATGTAGCATATTGTTCCATATACACTACAATAAAATGGTGTTTTTGAGAGAAAGAATCATACATTAAAGGAAATGATAAATTGTATGATGCAATCTAAGGGATTAATTCTCATTTTTGGGTGGAAGCCATTAATTGTGCCAATTAAATAGTCAATCACACTCCCACAAAGGCTTTAAGAAATATAGCACTTGATACTTATAGAGTAAAATTAAACCAAATGTAAGCCACTTATGTGTGTCAGGTAGTGAAGCATAGGCTCGTGTTCTTAATGAGAGAAGGAAAACATTACAACTTAAAAGTGAGAAGTGCATCTTCGTTGGATTTTCTAAATATGTAAAAGCTTACAAACTTCTTCAACCTCATTCCATTGAAACTATTGTTAGGAGATATGTTAAGTTTGATTATGGTCTCATGGTTGTTTGTGCCATCTCCAACATGCGATCCATCTTTTGCATCTATTCCATCTTGTATTTCCAACTTTTTAGTTCATGATTCTACTTTGGTTTCTTCTTCAAATGATGCTAATGAGGATAAAAATCCACCTCCTCTTGCTCACCTTCCTCTAGTTGTATCCATTGAACATGAACATGCACCAACACCACTACTTCTAGATGGGTCTGTATAATACGAGAATCAACTATTGATCTTAATTATGATCCTACAAATTAGTGTGGTACACGTTCATATTTCCAGTGAGCCTCCTCTCATTTGGATCAAGTTTTAGAGATTCATGATCTAGAAACATTAGTAGAATTTTTTTTTCCATATAGATTGGGACATAATAATGAATGAAGAATATCGTTCTTGAATGGTGAATAATACTTGGGATCGTGTACCTCTTCCAAAAGAAAAAAAAAAAAAACTTGTCATATGTAAATGGGTTTATATAACTACGTATGCATAATATGGAAGTGTTGAAAGACATAAGGCCCTATTATTTAATGAAATGTTTTATAAACTTGAAGGGATTTCCTATAATGAAACATTTTCCCTTGTAGGCAAAATGAATTCCATCTGCCTTGTTCTAGACCTTGATGCTTTACATAAATGGAAGGTTCATCATATGGATTTTAAAGTTTCCTTCTTACATGGGGATTTGCAGGAACAAATTTACATTGAACAACCTTTTGGATATGTTCAAAATGAATCTAGCCTTATTTGTCGCCTTAATAACTCTCTCTAAGGTCTTAAACAAGATTCTTTGGCTTGGTTTGCTAAAATGGATAGCTTTCTTTCTGACACTGGCTTCTCTAGATGTCATTATGACCTCAAAGTTGATACCAAGAAAGTAGGTAACTATCTCATAATACTTGTTCTTTATGTTTAAGACCTTATTCTCACTAGTAGTGACCCCAAACTTTTAAACCATGTGAAATTGAACTTTAAGAAGAAATTTGAAATGACATACTTGGCTTGTTTGCATTCTTTCCTTGGCCTTCAAGCATTGCAAATCAAGGAAGGAATTTCCCTTTCCCACTCTAAGTATGGATGTGACCTTCTTTACCACTTCCATGTAGAAGACTGTAAAGTAGCCCCTTCTCCCTTCGAGTTTGTAGTCAAACTTGCTGCCACCTGTATTACACTTGAAGTAGATCCACTTTGTATTGTCAGTTAATTCACATCCTTTTACATTTGAATCATACGTGTCTAGATATTTTCTTCATTTTTGGTCTTGTTTCTCAATATATGAAAACACTCCACGAGAGCCATTTGAAAAGCAACAAAAAGGATACTTCAGTGTATCCAAGGTAAAATTTAGTTTGGGATACATTACATCTTGGGGGGATCCTTTGTTGGATGGTTTCGATAATTTGTATTAGGTTGGTGACCCTAATGATCATAATTCTACCATACACTATGTTTTCAGTCTTTTTTCTGGACCTATCAAGCTGGTGACCATGATGATCAGAAGTCTACTACATGTTTTAGTCTTGGTTCAGGTTATGTTTTCAATATTGCTCGTAAGAAGCAATAAGCTCTTACTGTTTCTTCAACAAAAGCAGAGTATCGATCAACTATTAATGCAAGTCAATAGTCCATGTGGCTTCGACAGATCCCTTCAAAGTTTGGATTCCGATAACATCATCTGAACACACTCTGGTGTGACAATTAGAGTGCTATCAAGCTCACCAAATATCCAATTAAACATCAGTGCAACAAACACATTAAGCTACACTTGATCAATTTGTAGACATTTTCACAAAGTCTCTTACAGAAACAAAGTTTTCAAAACTTCAATCTATGTTGGGAGTTCATGAAGTTGTCATTAAGGGGGGATAGGCTCTAATGCTTCCTTCATTCTCCTATTGTGTCACGTTTGAAAAATATTCAATCCTATCCCAAATTGTTCTCAAGGGGGGATTTTAGGATATTTAGGCACTTAGGAGTTAGTTAAAATCAACTTGGTTTAATGCATCTTTAGGTAAAGAGTGTTTCTTTAGCGTGTTTCCTTAGCATGCATTTGTAGTCATTTAATCTGATGGTCATGATATGTTTTATACATAATGTGATCCAACGGTTCATACTCTCCTCAATACTAATAGATATATTGATTTTTAGCTTAGCAACTACTTGGTCCATGATTTCTATTTAAAGAGCATGGAGGGTCATTTGTCGACAATTGATTGTGAGAAATTCATATGTAAAATTGTTTTCTTTTGCATTAATATATTGCCTCAAGTGACCATGTTGGCTAGCATTGTGGACTATTTACCTCTTTGATGGTTTTAACCATATAATATACTAGTGTATTGATCTTTGATCTATTTGTGTGAGTGGTTGCTTAGGGTGTTTGACCTATGTGGAAATACCTTATTTGTTGAACAAATTTATGAACTGATAATCCAATTTAGCCATATATAATCTATGTCTATTACTTTGTTCATGGATGGAATATGAAATATGTTTGGAGGTGTCATGTCATAAGAAGTGAGGATTTAGGATCCTAATTTGAAAGTGTGTTAAAATATTATAATGAAATCCATGAATGTGACATAATGGTTTGGCTGCAACAAAATATACCTATTAGCAACTATCCTTGTTAGAGTTTCTTGGAAAATTCTTAATCTAATGTTATCTTTTGTGATGTTTTTATATGAGCACCACAAATGAAATGTCATTACTTGATTAGAGGGATCTTCTCTAGATTTTCCATTAAATTTGGGAATATATAAGGGTAATTTACTAGAAATATCAAGCGAGTTTGGATCGTGTCTAATATGATCATTCATGAGTCATGCAAAATATGGTAATTGTAACATGCCAAGAATGACAATGTGTTATTAATGGGTGGGTGTGCTGAAGGATTTCCTTGATTTCCTCATATATTTCCATCGATATTTCATCATATATATCTTCCTACATTAGTCATATTGCTATTGCATGAATCATTATGGGATGTGTGAGAGTCAGTGTTCCCTAAATGGTTAGGAAAACTATGTTCTATCCTATTAGGGATAGCTGAAGCACTTTACGAATCATGTGTATTAGAACTCAAAAGATCACGTAAATTGCTAGTTAATTTAATCATCCTTAAAGGTGAACCTTGGAATTTAGGATGAATTCATGCAAGCCTTAGAGATCATATAGTATAAGGATGAGCCATTTTGATTATTCTAAATTCTTTGGTAATGCCTTCTGACCCAAAAAGAGAGGATAAAAAAGATTAAGATACAAATTTCTTGATGCTTAAAAGACACAGTTGGAATAGATCTATGTTTATGTCTGTGTATCTTAATTAATGCTTCACATTATTTTCGTCTTTAGGTAAAGAGTGTTTCTTTAGCGTGTTTCCTTAGCATGCATTTGTAGTCATTTAATCTGATGGTCATGATATGTTTTATACATAATGTGATCCAACGGTTCATACTCTCCTCAGTACTAATAGATATATTGATTTGTGGCTTAGTAGCCACTTGGTCCATGATTTCTATTTAAAGATCATGGAGGGTCATTTGTCGACAATTGATTGTGAGAAATTCATATGTAAAATTGTTTTCTTTTGCATTAATATATTGCCTCAAGTGACCATGTTGGCTAGCATTGTGGACTATTTCCGTCTTTGAGGGTTTTAACCATATAATATACTAGTGTATTTATCTTTGATCTATTTGTGTGAGTGGTTTCTTAGGGTGTTTGACCTGTGTGGAAATACCTTATTTGTTGAACAAATTTACGAACTGATAATCCAATTTAGCCATATATAATCTATGTCTATTACTATGTTCATGGATGGGATATGAAATAAGTTTGGAGGTGTCATGTCATAAGAAGTGAGGATTTAGGCTCCTAATTTGAAATTGTGTTAAAATATTATAATGAAATCCATGAATGTGACATAATGGTTTGGCTGCAACAAAATATACCTATTAGCAACTATCCTTGTTAGAGTTTTTTGGAAAATTCTTAATCTAATGTTATCTTTTGTGATGTTTTTATATGAGCACCACAAATGAAATGTCATTACTTGATTAGAGGGATATTCTCTAGATTTTCCATTAAATTTGGGAATATATAAGGGTAATTTACTAGGAATATCAAGTGAGTTTGGATTGTGTCTAATATGATCATTCATCAGTCATGCAAAATATGGTAATTGTAACATGCCAAGAATGATAATGTGTTATTAATGGGTGGGTGTGCTAAAGGATTTCCTTTATTTCCTCATATATTTCCACCGATATTTCATCATATATATCTTCCTACATTAGTCATATTGCTATTGCATGAAGCATTATGGGATGTGTGAGAGTCAGTGTTCCCTAAATGGTTAGGGAAACTATGTTCTATCCTATTAGGGATAGCTGAAGCACTTTACGAATCAGGTGTAATAGAACTCAAAAGATCACCTAAATTGCTAGTTAATTTAATCCTCCTTAAAGGTGAGCCTTGGAATTTAGGATGAAGTCATGCAAGCCTTAGAGATCATATAGTATAATGATGAGCCATTTTGATTATTCTAAATTCTTTGGTAATGCCTTCTGACCGAAAAAGAGAGGATAAAAAAGATTAAGACACAAATTTCTTGATGCTTAAAAGACATTGTTCGAATAGATCTATGTTTATATATGTATCTTAATTAATGCTTCACATTATTTTTCTTAATTTCCTTTTATACATTATGATTTTTATTTATTTATTTAGAAGCATGGATGTTACACATATCATCCATATTTGGCTATTACTTAGGCCATGTTATTGCACAGACTCACACTTATAGAGAAGAAGTCTCGAAGCTCAAATGTGATCCAGTGTAACCAAGAGGGAGGCCATTGTCACCTCACCAATCCCTCTTTCACTTCAAACCAACTTGCTCCAACTCAAGGGCAGATTCCCTAGGTTAATATTGTAAGGACTTAGGCTGAGGAAGCTCAAGATGACACAAAGAGTGAAGTCTAGGCAAGATGGTTTTGGGTAGCTTTAGAGTATGAAAAATATGATCAGAGAATTGAATATCATTGTCATTTCATTGGGAAATGGAGTCAATGCAATGATTACTTCAATGGAGGACAAACCACAAAGAAAACTTGAGAATTGACCCTAGGCAGATATACCTTCATAACTCCTAGGTATGATACTTTAGGAAAACGAGTTAGGGGGATGTGCCCTCACAATCCCTAATGTTGTCCTATTTTTTCCTTGATTTCTAGCACAATATAAACAAGGAAACTAGGTCAATCCCTAGGGGGGTAAACAATCTTAACCCCTAGAACTAGAAACTAACCACGACAAGGTCTAGGGGGATAAACAATATTAACCCCTAGGCTAGGTCTTAAATGCTTCAACAAGGTTTAAGATGAATGAAGTAAGGGACAAGGATAAGCAATATTAACCCTTCCTTAGGGTTTCTAACAAAATGATCCAAGGATACAATATAACATGCAACTATTAACCATCTAATAGAGCATCCACCAAGATATACCATGAACCAAAACTTAAACTTGAAATAGAACACTTACTCCACCAAGTTGTTATGCATGAAGAAACCGTAGCTTCATAGATCATCAACCAAAACAAGAGAAACATACACAAAATCGTCCATTTACCAAATTCCTTATTCCTCCATGAAAAACCCCAATTCAAGACCAAAATGCTCCAAGAATTTTCAGATATTTACCTCTTAAGGGATTTCTCCCTAAAGCTATGACAACCAAATGAGAGAAAGTACACCTCTATTTATAGAGGAGGTGCTCAACTTCCCTCAAAATAAAATATTAATTTCTAAGTATAAAATCTTCGAGTGTAGCCTATGGAGGGGCAAAAGGCCCTCCACAATAATTAATTAATCAAAAATACAAAATCAATGATATTTTTATGACACATGTACAAGAACTCAAGGGGAAAGTGAAACATGACCTATCTTCCATAAATGAAGGGAATGGGGGGCTTTGACACAACATCGAGCCTCCAAATTCCCTTCAAAACTCCTCTACTTCCACTAAATCAACAAACATAATCTCCAAGTGTAACATGTGGGCTTCAAGGTGACAACTCAACTTTAATGGTGTTCTCATCCACTGAACATGCAAGTGATATCACAAGGGCTTGCTTCCCTTACATGAAGACATATAAACCTCTAAAAAAGTGTGTTGCACAACATGCTTTGAGTCGGCCCTGCACTTGTATTTATTCCTTTGACCAAAGTATAGGTCAGCCATGCACTTGTATTTATTCCTTTGACCAAAGTATAGGTCGGCCCTGCACTTGTATTTATTCCTTTGACCAAAGTATAGGTTGGCCCTACACTTCTCTAATAATTCAAATTCAAAATTTAGTTTAAAAACAACCTTAGATTGGACTCACTGCAATTCCAATGTACAAGGAGATTCACTATGTGTGTATCTTCAAACAAAATTTCACCATATTCTTTTGACACACAAGTCTACTGGACCCTCCTTTCACTGTGCTTACTATTCATGCCAAAATTCTGATTGTTGTGTACAAAACAATTTTTTTTAACCCGAGCTTTATAGGCTCCATAGTTGTTGAGTACATCATGAAAGTTCATTCATCGTGAATGTCTTTTGAGTAGTTCCTCTTCTTTAGATTTGGTTTCTTTCCTTGGTTTAATTTCATTGTAAAGAGCATGTATTTTCGAGATTTGGGGATTAGCATCATCCCCTTCTTCCCATGAGACAGAATGGATCCTTTTCCCATTTTCCACTGTTGATTTATTATGTGTATCATAGGGAAAACCTTTGGATTTCATTGAAAAATAGTTGTCAGAGCGACATTTAGGCCAATCGATTTATGAAAATGAAATGTTTGTTATTTTTCATGCAGTGGATTTCTGGCGCCCTTATCTATTAGGAAAAGACTTCCAAATTAAAATAGATCATCAAAGCCTCAAGTACTTCCTGGAACAATGAATTTCATCCCTGGTGTTAGCACTAGAAGTCACACCTAGACTGTTGTAGGTGTAATCCTAGTAACCATGAGAATAGAAATGATTTAAAATAGGTTTATACTTGAGTGGATCAACAAGATTGAGTAATAAAGAGAGAGGGAAACAAACTTTCTACAGAGGCATTCCATTGGGCATGGAGTCATAACATCCTACATATCAAAGGAAATTAAACTATGTACTAGACAAAAGGGATATATAATTATGGGTATAAGCATAGAGAATATGACAGAAGGAAGAACATCCATCGTACACATATTGTTTCTGCAAATAGATTAAAGATTGCTCAAACAATAAACAATGATTAATGTGCAAGCTACAACAGATCCTTTGATGTTCATGAATCCATCAATCAATGGAAGCTATGATCCTAAAAAATTGCAATATACTCAAGCAAGAGGATGAAAAGAGAAATGGAAAACAAATATTACAATCTGATAAACAATTCTCATGAATCTTTAATGAAAGAAATGTTGATTACAAACAGGCCCTCAAGCTTACAAATAAGCAACTAAACTGCTCCTCCATCTCTCTCCTCTCCTGGATCATGAATCCAACCCTTTCCTCGACAAAATGACTGCTATATATAGTGTATCAATCATTCCTAATATAAATAGGTTGAATCCCAAATGGTTGCATTGGATTTCCTTTTCTCTAGAAGTTTTTACAACAAGGTGAAACAAGAAATTCACCTAGCTCCTATTTTTTTGGATATTATCTATTGTGATAAATTCCTTTTGAAACAGGTCATACTACTTGATATGGTGATGGAACACACGTCCCTCATGTCCAAATACCTCCTAGGAAACCATTCAAACCCCATCATATAGGTGGCATCCCTCCTATGACTCAGATTTATCAAACTATTAGAGTTTGCAGCGCAATTTCAGGATTCGCTGCAAACTTTCATGTAGATGATTATTTCAACTTTTCTCCCAAACGTCGAACTGGTTTGGGCTGATTTTTTGTCAAAATGTTCATGATATTATGTTTCATCTCCAAAAAAAAAATTCAGAAGAACCTAGATCAGAATTTAAAAGTTTTTATGAAAAAATGACTCTGTTGCGTACTAATTTGCTGCAAATTGTCCCAAAATCCCAGTTCGCAACGCCTTTAACAACACATGCTGTGAATTTTCCTGTAGGTGCATGTTTACCTCCAAAATGATTACAACCTTTAAAAAATTTCATAAGAAGTTGGGAAAAACCTTCCAGAGCCTTCTACAAACCTCTTGAAACATGAAGTAACCTTGGAGAAATCATATGAAGATGCAAAATTTAGCTCAAGACGCAAAATCATCACTTAAGTTGTAATTGTATGCACAAAAATAGTTGGAGGATGAACAAGATGAAAGTAGGAGGTGAGAAAAGAAGAACAAAAATCCAACTTGGATGAGGCTGCAGATAGACAGAATTGAAGAAACTCTGTGTAAAACAGAGGGTTTGCAGTGCCAATGGTTAAGTTCACAGTGCCAGTTTGCAGTGCAAATTGACCTAGATTTTTATGAAAATCTTGCAATATTTTCCACGTCTGAGGAGAAAAATATGAGTTGGAAGGATAAAACCTTGCACCTAGATGAATCTCAGTCGAGGAGGTTTTGATCTATCAGAAAACAAAGAGTTTGCAATGCCAGTTTGCAACGCATAGTTTGCAGTGCACAGTGATATAGTGGATAATGTTACTGTTGCAAGAGGAAACTGTAAATTGCTCCTTTGGTATAACAAACTTGAAAATGGACAGGTTTTAGGATACCACTGCTGACCCATATTTCTTTCATTATGATGAACACTATCATGACACCAAGACTCTTACATGGACTAAGGTCAAATTTTTTGACTCATGAACTTTTCATGTGCTAACATTGGCTCCATACAGGATGACATGCTCCCTGGGAGCTTCCAATAACATTGCAGTTCTAGTGCATTATACATTGGGCTACAAAGCCTTATTGTTGATCTACTACAAACCAATAAACTAAAAGAAACAAAAAAATGCTCGTATGATGAGCATATTCCCCTACTTCTACCCTGATCTATGAGATGCTTGATCAGGTGAAATAAAAAATCTAGTGCAACCATACAATGATCGTGTCTATTGATTGAATTCCCTGCATAAACCTGCTTAATGGAAATTCAAATTGAAAATTAAATCCAATCTGAAAACTCATCCACTTTGAAGAACCAATTCCACTAACTAATTCTAGGTAACTTGTAAAGGTCTCTTTCTCTGATGTTTCCAACAGAAATGCAAAAGGATCTTGAAGAATGTGTGTGAATACCACTTGTTGATCGATAAAAAGGAAAGGACAGCTTATGTCTATAGTTCCTTCATGTTCACAAGTATATAGTAACATACATGATTCTTTCTTCACCGTATCCTTTTCTTCAAATGCTGATTTTTCTTGTCTAAGTTTTCAAATGCAAGATCATTCTCAAAACAAATGGCAACAATCTAATTGTTTTACTTATCATGCATTTCAACCTCAATAAAATTCTCCATATAGAGAACCATAGGATCACTAAGAACATGGAAAGGTTGGTGTTGACTTATAATGTTATCATTTTGTTCCAAAAAACTTGTGTGATTTTGCAGCTCAACTCTCTCTGCTCTGTAAGCAACTTCAAATTTTTCTTTCAAAATCTTAAATGAAGAAAAGCATATGGGAAATGACTTACCTCCAACTAAGTCACAATTTTCCCTATGATACAGGTCATAACTGTCATAAATGGGTTGAATGCTTTCATAAGACTGTTGAAAATAATCATTTTATAGATGAAAGGATATTTATGATGTTTTTTGGAAATCAACCTCATCATAGTTATTTTACTCATCATATACATGTAATCAAAAGGCTTCTTGAAGATCATAAATAACAAAATTAGAGACAACATCTTGCTCCTCAATAGGCTGCTCTGCAAACTCCTCCTCATGGAATCCTTCTTGTTCATGTTCATTGTCAGCTATGTCTGCATTCCACTCCTCATCCTTAACTTGATCTAAAAATTTTCCACAGGCTTTGAGATTATCCTCAACCTCTTGAGTATCAATGAACATTTGTTGCATGGTGACAAATCTCCTTTATAGGAGAAGAAGAGACAAATTTGGATGAAGAAATATTACATAACATAGTCTAGCAGTAGTTTCAGGAGGTCGTATATCTAAAGGCATGCTACAATAAAAAACTATAAAATCTCCTGTTGAAAATAGGAAGAGCTTCATCCTCCCCTCTTTTAAAACCATAAAACTCAGCTAAGTACCGGTCAAGAGATTTGTTCTCTCCCCAGTACCTTTAAAATGCACCAAGTAACTCAACCCATGAACCAATGGAACCAACCTCTAGATTTTTAAACCACAAAGCAACATCTTCAACCAAAGATTTGGAAAATAACCTCATAACAACATCCTCATGCATGATTTCCAAATTGTCAATGACATTATGAAAATCTCCCAAATGCTTCTCATCTATAATACGATCTTATCCAAAAAAAAAAATGCAGATATTCTAAAAACTTGGGAGGGTAAGGATGAAGAGTAGATGGCAGCTTTAAGGGTTTAAACATTTTTTCTTTTTTTTGGACTGAACATCAATATGCTGAAAGTGAGGTTCAATGATTTGATTCCAAATTCCAACATTGGTGGTATAATATGGTACTATGATCAGAGAAGGTGGTGAATCGGTTGTATCATTCACATGGTTACAAGGATGATCATGTTTAGGAAGGATTTGAATACAAAAATGATTCTCATATGTTTTAGATTAAGGACTAGGGTCAATATCAAATATGTAAGAAGAATGAAAACCTTGTTCTTTCAAAGAGGGGTATACAGTAGTAGGCTTGTGTTCATTAGAGTAAACAAAGCAAAGGATGATTCTCCTGATATATGAAGGAAAGGACATGAAAGAACTGATAAAAAAGAATATGAGACCTTGAAGAAAAATTATATCTTGATACCTAGACTTCGTGTGTCTTCCTTCCATTTTTCGTTCGAGCTCATTCCTCAGTGGAGTCCTCTAACTTGATTTGAATCACCAGCAAGTTCTTCAAATGTGTGGAGTCACCATGGTGAAAAATTGTAGTTCGTTCTGTCACCAATCCTTGCTCACCAACAAGAACTGGTAGTAATATGTGTCATACAACCCATGGAAGATCTTCAACTTCGTCCTTGACAACAACGCCAAAACTGTTAGCACTAGAAGTCACACCTAGATTGTTGTAGGTGTAAGCCTAGTACCCATAAAAATATGAATGATTTAAAAGAGGTTTATACTTGAGTGGATCAACAAAAGTAAGTAATAAAGGGAGAGGGAAATACACTGTCTATAGAGGCATTCCATTGGGCATGGAGTCATAACATCCTACAGATCAAAGGAAATTAAATTGTATACCAGACAAAAGGGCTATATAATTATGGGTAGAAGCATACAGAATATGAAAAAAGGAAGAACATCCATTATACAAAGATCTTTTATGCAAATAGATTAAATATTGCTCAAACAATAAACAATGATTAATGGGAAAGATACAACAGATCCTTTGTTGTTCATGAATCCGTCAATCAATGGCAGCTATGATCCTCAAAACCTCCAATATATTCAAGCAAGAGGATGACAAGAGAAATGGAAAACAAATAATACAATCTGATAAGAAATTCTCATGAATCTTTAATGGAAGAAATGTTGATTACAAGCAGGCCCTCAGGCTTACAAATAAGCAACTAAACTGCTCCTCTAGCTCTCTCCTCTCTTGGATCATGAATCCAACCCTTTCCTCAACAAAACCACTGCTATATATAGTGTTTCAATCATTACTACTCTAAAGAGGTGGAATACCAAGTGGTTGTATTAGATTCTCTTTTCTCTAGGAGTTGTTACAACAAGGCGAAACAAAAAATCCACCTAGCTCCTATTTTTTTGGATCTTGTCTATTGTGAAAAATTCCTTTTGAAACAGGTCATGATACTTGATCTGGTGATGGAAAACATGTCCCTCATGTCCAAATACCTCCTAGGAAACCATTAAAAACCTCTCACACATGTGGCATCCCTCCTACAGTTCGTATTTATCAAACTATTAGAGTTTGTAGTGCAATTTCAGGATTCACTGCAAACTTTCATGTAGATGATGATTTCAACTTTTCTCCCAAACGACGAACTGGGTTGGGCTAAGTTTTGGTCAGAAGGTCCATGATATTATGATTCATCTCCACAATTTTTTTTAGAAGATCCTAGATCGACATTTAAAATTTATGATAAAAAAATGACTTTGTTGTGTACTAATTTGTTGCAAACTGTCCAAAAATACTAGTTCATAGCGCCTTTAACAACACACATTGTGACCTTTCCTGTAGGTGCATTTTTGCCTCCAAAATGATTCCAACCTTTAAAAATTTTCATAAGAAGTTGGGAAAAACCTTCCAGAGCCTACTACAAACCTCTTGAAACATGAATTAACCTTGGAGAAATCATATGAAGATGCTAAATTTAGCTCAAGACCCAGAATCATCACTTAATTTGTAATTGTATGCACAACAACAATTGGAGGATCAATAGGATGCAAGTAGGAGGTGAGAAAAGAAGAAAAAAATTCAACTTGGATGAGGCTGCAGATAGGTAAAATTGAAGCAACTCTGTGTAAAACAGAGGGTTTGCAGTGCTAGTGGTTAAGTTCACAACACCCGTTTGCAGTGCGAATTGAACTAGGTTTTTACGAAAAGATTGCAAGATTTTCCACTTCTGAGGAGAAAAATATGAGTTTATAGGTTAAAACCTCGAACCTATATGAATCTCAGTTTAGGAGGGCTTCATCTATCATAAAACAGAGAGTTTGTAGTGCACAGTTTGCAGTGTACAATTTGCAGGGCACCGTCATATAGTGGATAAGGTTACTGTTGCAAGAAGAAACTACAAATTGATCCTTTGGTATAACAAACTTGAAAATGGCCAAGGTTTAGGATACCAATGTTGACCCCTATTTCTTTCATGACAATGAAAACTATCATGACACCAAGACTCTTACATGGACTAAGGTCAGAATTTTTTATTCTTGAACATTTCATGTGCTAACACCTGGAGCAAAAAAAATGGGTGACCAAGATGTTTTGATATGA
The DNA here is from genome assembly GCA_032191745.1 of Picea mariana. Lineage (NCBI taxonomy): Eukaryota > Viridiplantae > Streptophyta > Pinopsida > Pinales > Pinaceae > Picea > Picea mariana. The sequence goes on along the minus strand of JASDQU011404991.1, from coordinate 11,737 downwards.
TTATGAGATTGTTTATAAGAAGGGAAAAGAAAATGTGGTGGATGGTGCTCTTTCCAAGAAATGTGAAGAAGAAGGGTCTTTCTTTTCCCGCTCATTCATTGTAGCAGACTGGCTTCAGGTTGTTCAACATGAATGGTTTCAAGACCCCAAAATTTCCATACTAATCCAAAAACTTCAACATGATCCATAAGCTACTCCAGGGTACTCTTGGCACAATGAAGAGTTTCATTATAAAGGTCTCTTATATTTAAGAAAAAAGTCAGCCCTTAAACCCAAGGTGTTATTTGAGTTTCGCGCTTCTCCTATAGCGGGTCATTCAGGTTTTACCAATAATTATGAACGGATAAAATGATCTTTCTTCTGGGATGGTATGAAACATGACATCCATACCTTTGTGGCTGAATGTGATACATGTCAATGAAAAAAGGGAGAGACTGTCAAACATCTTGGAACACTCCAACCATTTCCGCTTCAACCTACTATTTCTATGGATTTCATTGTTGGCTTACTCAAATTAGGCAATAAGTCATTCATCATGGTGGTAGTGGATTGTCTTTCCAAATATGCTCATTTTTGTGCTCTTCAACACCCGTTCACAACATCCATAGTGGCTCAAATTTTTATGGATAATATCTTCAAACTCCATGGAATGCCTCATTCTATTGTTTCTAATCGTAATCCAACTTTTACCAGCAATTTCTGGAAAGAAACTATTCAAGCTCCAAGGAACTCAATTGCATCTCAGCACAACATATCATCTCGAAAGATGGCCAAACAAAATCATATTTGAGGTTTTTGGAAACATATTTGAGTTGTTTTGTGTCTGATAGACAACATCAATGGGTTCAATGGTTACCCCTAGATGAATGGTGGTACAACATCTCTTATCATACTACCACTCACATGACTCCTTTTGAAGTCGTATACAGAGAGAAGCTGCCAATGGTTCTCCCATACATGTCAGGTGTCTCCAAGGTTCATGAGGTTGACCATGATCTTACCTCCTGCATGAAAATTTTCTGTAATCTCAAAGACAATTTGGTAATGGATCAAAATCGCATGAAGAAGTAGGCATATTAGGGTTGTTTTGAACGTCAATTTGCAGAAGGAGATCAGGTGTTTCTCTGCCTCCAACCATACAAGTAGACTTCACTCAAAGCCCAACAATGTCAAAAAATTGCACCAAAATTGTATGGTCCTTATACTATTATCAAACGTGTGGGGCTAGTGGCCTATCAGTTAGCTTTTCCCAGTCACTCCAAGCTACATCCTGTTTTTCATGTCTTATGCCCGAAGAAAGTGATTGGAAACAAATGCCACACCCAAACCAGCCTACCCGAGTTGGATGAAGAAGGTTCCATTTGGTTGCATCCACAAGACAAATTGGACCAAAGAGAGCATCGTCTCCGTTAATGCACAATCAAGGAAGTTTTGGTTAACTGGAAGGATACTCCACCAGAATATGCCACCTAGAAACTGACTACCATTCAACAACAATTTCTTCATCTTAAGCCTTGAGGACAAGGCTCTTTTTCAAGGGGGGGGGAGGGGGGGGATGTTAGGGACCTACCCCCTCATGAAGATAGAATAATATATTTTCCATTTAATAAGGGTCGACATTAGTTAATAAGGCCTAAATATATTTTCCATGTAATAAAGGCCGACATTAGTTAGTAAGGCCTATTTAATAAATGTGAACAAGTCAATGTAAGAAGACCTAATAAAAGATTTTTCTTATAGAAAGATCTTCCTCTAGAATGTTCTTTAGAAGATATAATTAGAATAAATAAAAGTAGGAAGCATGGAAAATTTTGTATTGAGAATTATTGTAATAGAGCTATGCTCTATTGGAGGATACCCCCTCGAAGAGGCAAGTGAACATTGCTTTCTTTAAATAAAGGTATTATTTCTAGTGTTGCTCTTCTCATATTTTGTTGCTCCATTTATATATGTTGAATATTCTTGTTTATGCATATTATATTACATCTGGTACCTTACACCTTTTCTAGATATTGATTAACTATCTATTGCAAGTACCCTGTTTTATTTAGGATCCCTAAGTGTGGCTAATCAAAGTCACGAAAATCCTCTCTAAGCCTAATGGATAAGACATTGGTTCTCAGTGCTCTATCTGTTATCTTAGTGTAGTATCTATGCCTTTGATGCAATGGTGGAACATTGGTTGAACAATGGATGGCAACGAGTAGCTCAGGCCCAGATCTAGATAGGCTATTGGTTATCTTCAAGGGTCCACCCATACATTTAATAGTGATTGATATTTGACTCATAAGGTTGACAAAGATTCCAGGGTGTTATATACAAGGAAGATTATTATCATCAAAACAAGCATATATGAAATAGTTCGCAACTAACAAGTATCATCCCACATGCCTTTAAAGGATAACTAAGATCCCCCATCCACCTCTTTCTTAAAAGAAAATCAAAAGGTAAAGGCTTGGGAAAGGCATTTAAAATCATGTGGGGCATGCATGCACCTTCGTTAGGGCTATGGACACTCATTGGCAATTAAGGAAGGATTGTGATACCCGAGTGACTCCATTAGGGCTATGGACGCTCGTTGGAAGTGGAGCAAAAATGGTAGAACATGAATAATTAGCTTGAATCTTCAAAATCTATTGTTTGTAATGACCTTATGTCACTATATTGGCATCTGAGGAAGAACTAATTCAAGAAGGAATTCCATACTTTGGCTTGGAAACTATGCCCAATAATCTACTCAACTTGGAAATGAAAACTCATTCAACTAATCTGAAGTGCAAGGTATAGTGGGAAGTTATTGAGTTGAAGCTTGGATGCTTTACCAAAGGTAAAGTTTTCCTTAATAGTATTAACAATTGTCTTAAAGCTTATTTGTGGAGGAGATTCATGGCTTCGCTCAGTGTGTCGCCAATTGTTGAGAAAGCAACAACCTCCCCATACTATTTTTGTCTTCTTCATCTGATGAAGGAAAAAATGGATTAGGGCCCCTCCTTTAATTTTTAGATTTTTGAGCTTTCATGGACTTGGCTTTGAACTGATGAAATTTAGCTTAGAAAATTTTCATGAAATAGGTCTTCGACACTCTTCTCGAACTTCACTAGGATTTAAAAAATTGCTTTGGTCTCTTAGGTACAATACATTGCATGGAAATTTGCTTTCCCTGTGATACAAAAAGACTTAGAACTTTTTTATAAATCTTGACCTGTCAGATCTCTTGAAAGTTTTTGTCCCTCATGATGTCTCCCACTTGACATATTTTCCCCTTGCAATGCATTGTGATGTTTGAAAACTTCCAAGGATACAACATATCACATGGAAAATAAGTTTCATTGTGACATATTGAATTTATCTAAGTTTTCCTCTTCTGTGATGTATTGCACCAGAAAATGCTTTCCCTTGTAACACACTACAACTTGCCAAAACTTGAAGCTTTGCGACAAGTCTTCTTTACCCTACCCTTGACAAATTTCCTCAATTTGCGACATTGGGCCTTTATCACACCTCACAAAGTTTTCCACGTGTGCAAAACTTTGATTTGAGCATTGATGTGTCATATTTTAAAATTTTAAAAAGGTAAAAAATGTCACTTTTATTTATTAAAAAAGAACCTACGCCCATTTTATTTTACCATTTCATTGCTTTCGATCTTAATTTTCCCCTCCTCTAGCACATCAAATTTGTCAAATCCACTGAGTGCGTGGATATTTGAATCCATTGAGTAATATATTGTACGTATCTTCACCAAGACCCCCCAATCATCTTCCTCCAGGTATGTACTAACTTTCAACAAGGTGTAATTAATTTCCTTTCCACTTTTCAATTTAAAATGATTTAAGAATGAATATACCTTGACCAATTCCTTTTCACCACTTGGCCATAGTATTCCCTAAATAACCAAATAAATGGGTCAAGTGAGAATCACCATGCACTCACCAACCCAATTTTCTATACGACCTCCATGTCGACAAAACCCTCCTCAAATCGTCCAACCAAACCCTGGTGCTAGTGTTCACTGAAGGAATAGATAATCCCATTTCCACCAGTGGTTTTCTCTTATTTTTTTCCTTGTGAAGTTGACGTGCCTAAATTTCAAAGGATTTTTACAAAGCCCCCAACCATGTATTGTTTTTTCTCACCATAGTTTTGAAAAAACTCACATACCGCCATTTTGGTCATCCACATTTTCCACTATTAAGTGTTTTGGGTTCATATTTTATAAATCTTTATAGCTTGCATGCCAACCTGAGTGGAGCCAATTTCAATAGGGGATGTAGTTTGACAAGTTAAAAAATCCAATGGTTGCTTACTTTAAAATAAATTAGAGATGTAGTTCCTAGAAGGCTTGAACACCAAACTCGTTCAATGTGATATATGTCCCATGACATATGAATTTAATCTCTCTAAGCCATCCTCACGCACAAACAATCTCTTCATATGTTGGATTGAAAGAAAAGGGGTTGATCTTTATTTCCCAATGGAAACCCCTCAAAGAGAAATTTCCTTTTCTCTCTCAATCTTGAACTGATTGCAAAGAAGCTTCTGTTGGAACAAGATGTGAATGATACAAGTTTTTTAGGGGATTTATTGAAGTTGCATTCCCAGAAAAAAATATTCCCCTTGAAAACAACCAACATTGGAAGATAAGAGCGTTTCAAAAATCTTGCTTATTGTTTCCACATAGGCATTTGTATTTCTTTTGAAACTAACACTATTAATGTTTGTTGTTGTTGACATAGATTAGTCGTAGGATCTTGACATGGATTCCAAGAAGTCAAGAAATCAGAAGGAACCCACCATTGAGTTGATCCCAGACCGTGAGGAGGTCGAATTAGAGATAGACATTGGCACCCGAAGGCCAACCTATGCTAACATGAAGTGTTGTACAAAAATTGTGATAGTCTTCAAGTGGGGAGTTCTGTACCAGATGTTTTGTGAAGAGACATATCTAGAAATTCCTCTTCCCTAGAGAAACTAATCCAGATGAATGAGTATACTAGTCCATCAAGAACTCTTAGTTACACAAGGTGGTCGCACATCCTGTTGTGTTTTCCTACACGTAAACCATATCCTAGCTCATCAATTCGGCTGACATTGATCATAGGCTAATCTAATACATTGATAGGAAATCCATTGATTCATTCTAAATTTATTCCCTACATATATATTATAATTCCCCCATCGTAGAGGTTGACCTTACTGGTGAGTGGATGCTACAATTCTCCCCGAATTGCATATATGTCATGGAGAGCTACTGGGTACATAGGAAACTATTTAGAGCAAGAAGAAAATAAACTTACCAAACCAACCTACTGACGCCTCTATATAGGATTGCAGTAGCTCTCATGAGTAGGCTTTATGGTGAAGAATATTCCATGGAATCCAATGGGTCATGGGTAGCTTCAATTTACATAGTCACCAAAACAAGCACGATGCTCAATTAGGGAGCAATCCTCTCAGTTTCTTTGGAACAAGCCATATTGACAACCAAACATAGCTCCTAGAATGCATGTGACCTTCTATATGACCTCTTATATACTAGACATACTGTGCATGATCAACACTTTCCTAGGTATGGTTTGGCAATGGTAATCTAACGACCCACCAATACACATATATTGCCATCATTTGTGGGAACACAAGTATTGTATCTGTTATGTCACAAACCTACACTTATTCAGCTAAATTCCAAAATCTCAAGTGAAATCATGCGTAATTGAGAGGGAAGGCCACTATCACATCGCCAACCCTCTTTCACTTGAGGCTAGCTCTCCTCTGGCTCAAGGGGGTTTCCTTGGATTAAGATTGTTAGGACTTAGGGAAAGGAAGATCAAGATGATGTGGAAAGTGAGGTCCAAGAAAAATGGTTTGGGGTAGCTTTAGAGTATGAAAATGATCAGAGGGCTAGGGATCAATGTCTTTTTCATTGGAAAATGGAGTCAAAGCAATGAAAACTTTAATGGGGGAAAAACAACAAAGAAAACTTAGGCATTGACCCTAGGGGGATGTACCCTCACAATCCCTAATGTCGTCCTATGTTTTCTTTGATTTCTAGCACACAATCAAAGGGAAACAAGGTCAAGCCCTATGGGGATAAACAATCTTAACCCCTAGAACTATAAATTAGACAAGACAAGGTTTAGGGGGATAAACAATCTTAATCCTTAGGCTAGGTCTTAAATGCTTCAACAAAGTTTAATATGAATGAATTAAGGGAAGGGGATAAACAATATTAATCGTTCCTTAGGGTTTCCACCAAAATGAGCCAAGGATACAAGATAACATGCAACTATTAATCATCTAATAGAGCATCCATCGTGATATACCATGAACCAACACTTAAACTTGAAAGGAACACTTAATCAAGTTGATATGCATGAAGAAAAACCAACTTCATAGAACATCCACCAAAGACAAGAAAATAATTCACAAATGATCTCACCAACATAAATTTTTAATCATCCATCCAAAGCACCAATTGAAGACAAAATGCTCCAAGAAATTTTCAGAAATTTCACCTCCTAAAGGATTTCTCCCTCAAGTTTTTGTGTTCAAATGAGAGGAAACACACCTCTATTTATAAAGGAGGTGCTCAATTTTCTTCAAAATGAAATATTAATTTCTAAGGCTAAAATCCCCTAATCTAACCTATGGAGGGGGCAAAAGACCCTCTTCAATAATTAAATAACGTGTACAAAATTGAGGGGTAGAAACCCCCTCAAAAATGAAGGGAAATGTGGGGTGTTGGTGCAACCTCGAGCCTCTAAAGACACTTCAATGATATGCAAATATTCAAGTAGCCCCTTTTACACCAAATCAATTGAAAATTCATTCAAGTCTTGAGGGCCTCCAAAAGTGGGCGTAAACCCTCCAAACAGGTGAGCAATATCTAGCCTGCTGCAGAGTCATTAAGAATCTATCAGCTGATGGATATAGCTATGGATATTTATCACCATGCATATGCCCCATCTCAGTACGGCTAACGAGGATGCACCATACCGATTTTTGCACGAGGGTATAACTATTTCCTAACAAACACTTTTCGACAGTTAACTTTAGATGGTAGGCGAGCAATATCCATCCTGTTGCAGAGTCATTAAGACTCTGTCAGCCAATGGATATATCTATGGATATTGATCACCATGCATATGCCCCATCTTAGTACGGCTAACGAGGATGCACCATACTGATTTTTGCACGAGGGTATAACTATTTCCCGACAAACACTTTCTGACAGTTAACTGTAGATGGTATCGGTGTGTGCATGTCAATTTTGCATGCCCATTGTCTCGTCGAACCCAGGGATGCTAGTTAGGGTAGATCGTATATTGGTGTAATGGTGACATTTTGTACACTTAATGAAAATATTGAGGCGATATCCGATGGATTTTGATTAATGTCGAGCAACCACCACCTTGCTAAAATTTGAAATTTAAAATAATCCCGCGCAAGGTTGCCCTCAGCCAAACATATCCTGGTGATTCGGTGAGGGGAGGACAACATTCATGGTCAATTTGAATTCTAATCTGAGCGCACTCGTCATGGTCAATTTGAATTTGAACTTGAGCACACCCATTGGTCAACTTACTGTTTTATTAAACTTTAATTTGTGGAATAAAATTTAATTTTATTAAACTTACGCCCATTGGTCAACTTACTGTTGAGCACGAGGATTACTGTTTTGAATCCCAAGATTAAGAATCGAACCACAATTCTGATGAGCTCAAGTGTTGGTGAACGGTTAACGAGGTGATAAACATTGTATTTCAATTTACAATATTTTTTTGGTTTGATTTGGTTGTAGTTCTGATTTTGTTTCCTTATGTCGGTTAGTTGAACCAGATCTATAGCAGAATTTACTGGACAATGTAGTGAGAAGCAATTTCTATGACCTTATCTTTGCAGGTATTAGAGGAGATGGTGACATTGGGCACAATTACAGGTCCATTGGTAGTGATGGGCCTGCTTTTATACTTGAGAGGCATGGTGTCAACGATGTTCCTGGGTTACCTAGGAGAGTTGAAGTTGGCAGCTAGCTCTCTTTCGATGGGTTTCACAAACATATCAGGGTATTCTGTCATATCAAGGTTGGCCATGGGAATGGATCCCATATGTGGTCATGCCTTTGGAGAAAAATGATGGGATACTCTAGGTCTAACAATCCAAAGAACAATCCTCATCCTATTGGAATTTTGTGGTGTAATATGGAGCCAATTCTTCTACTTTGCGGCCAGGACAAAAGCATTACTAGCTTAGCAAACACTTACATTGTCCTCTCCCTACCTGATCTAATAATGCAGGACTTCCTTCATCCTCTCAGGATTTACCTGAGAATTTAAAACATTACACCGCCATTACCATGGTCTACAACGATTGCTATTTTTTTTCATGTTCCATTCAATTTTCTCTTAGTCGTGTATCTAAATATGGGGTTTCAGGGGGTTGCTCTAGCTACAGTGTGTACAAATTTCAATATGGTATTGGCATTGATATGCTACCTTTATTTATCGGGTGCGTATAAGAAATCGTGGAAAATGCCATCAAAAGAATGCCTCAAAGGGTGGAGATCACTTCCTGGGTGGGTTTGCTTGCAGCTCAAGCGTCTCGTGTCACAATCATGTTATATGAATTGTTGAGGATAGATTGGATTCTATAGGCGCAAAGAGAAAAGGAGCACAACAAAAGAGATGGATCACATAAGCGAACATGATGCGATATGGAATTAATTTATGGGTTAACAATGAGTGTCAAAGTTGCAGATTTGGACAAAGGTTATGATAAAATGTACCCTACATGCATACATCTTGATCAAGAAAATACACCGAAATAAGGCCATTGTAGTGCAGATTGTTTTCTTGAGAGAATGCACCGATTTGAGACCTTGTAGTGCATAATTGTCTCAGGCCATTCATACACACATGTTTTTGTCCTATTTTCCATCACGATACAGAACTCATGAAAAAATATTTTACGAATAGTTCGATGTAATGTTGTTGCTCTTTGAACAATGAATTCAAGTATTTTTTAATACAATAATTTTATGTTAATTTTAACGATATATTAATGTTCATTAAAGATCAAAATTAGTGCATAGGATTTTAAGAATTACAATATATAAAAGTAAGATTAGGGGAAAGTGAAATAACATCTTAAAATAATACAGAGAGAAAGAGAAAATAACAACATATTGGGAAAGCACACAATGAAGCAATGTATGAATTACAATATATAAAATTAGGACGAGGGGAAGGTGAAATAACATCTTAAAAGAATACAGAGAGAAAGAGAAAATAAAAGCAGAGTGGAAAAGTTCACCATGAAGCAGCGAATGAAGGAAGAAATATCTTATTTAAACTTGTTATTAAAAGTATTTTTAATATTTAAAGTTGTAAAGAAATGTGTAATGGGCATAAGTTATAGGAGTTACTTGGTTTACAATGCTTAATGTCATAAGTAAACCAATGCTTAATGTCATAAGTAGGTGAAAGTTTATTCCTTTTTTTTTCATTTATTGAATTATATATATTTTATATTTTTAAAATTTAGTTTGATAGTTGATATTAAGTTTTTTTTTTTTAAATTACTAATATAGAGAAATGCTTATTTTTATTTTTATTGACATTGCATTTGTAGATACTTCTGTTTAATAGAATATATAATTTTTATGCTTGACAATTTTTCTTTAGATTTTTATTTTGAATGATATTGAGTTTGGAGTGAAACATAAAATTTAAAAACACCCAAGGTTTTACATCATAAAACCTAAAAAATGGAGACTCTATTTAAACATATAGTATTTATAGACTTTTCAATAGAGAAGTAAAAACAAGTTTTTTCTGAACTTTCTTTTAAAATACCCATCGTTCTTATTTTAAAAAGTGGTGGAAAGGATAACCTCTAAATTATAAGATCATAATTATTAGTTTTTTTTAGCTAAGTTATATGGAATCATAAATAAGATAGCTTATGGTTAAAAATTCAAGATCATATAACACTTAATTACTCTTAGGATAATTATAAAGGATTGTTGAAATAATAAAACCAATTGTCTTAGCCTCCGTGGGGCAACTCAATTGATGAAGTGTTATGTTCGATGAGGTTATCTGAGTTCAAATCCCCCTGATTTACGTATGGCACCTGTAGGTTATAGTGGTAGCGGTCATAATCGACCCCCCCCCGCCATGCTGAGTACGAGACCGCCCAAAAAAATAATAATAAATAAATAAAACCAATTGTCTTGACTACTTCTTTGAATTTAAGAATGTTTTTGATAAGGTGACTACAAATAAATTATGGAATATATTAGAAGATATAAATGTTGTTTTTAAGTTGAGCATTGTTATGATAAGGGTTTAAAAAGTAATTGATAAATTGAGGAATACGGTGGGTTGGTAAGAAGACATAATTACAATATAGGAGTAGGAAAGGTTGTCCTTTGTACCCTATCTTTTTTGGTATTTATATTGACAAGTTAAAGGCATTTGTGGAATACGTAGGTCGTGATGGCTTTAATTTGGTTGGTACAAGATTTCCCTCTTAGCTTGACAAGGAACTAAGAATTATCAAAAAATTCTGTTATATCTTTCTATGCAATAAATATTGATAAGAAAAAGCTTATGATCATCAAATCCAAGAACACTAGTTACTTTATGTTTGTGTATCATACTAACAATAATTAGAGAAAGTCCTTAAATTTCCTTCTTTACATTTCACATTTATGTCACACATCTCATATATAGTCTAGTGTTATTTTTAGGTTGACTTATGTCACTTGTCATGCCAATGTTAGGAACAAACATTACACATATCCTAGCATAGATTCATATTAACTTTGGATTTGTCAATTTTCCATATGGGTCAAATCTCTAGACGTGCAAACATTTCCTCAAGTTTTGCAATCTAAAAAAAGGTTTGTAGCTCAATGGATTTTATCCCTCTCGGTGGTTGATACATATAGATTTAAGATGGATCTATGATGGTTTATTTTGTTATAGTTGATTTTTAAACTATTTTGGATATTCCAATGGAACAATTCATCACAATAGATCTTACAAGTTTTCGTAATATATTATTATGTAGTGCTTTACTTGATACTAATATTTAATTATGTGCATTTTAAACTTTCATTTTATTAAATTTTAATTCGAATTTGAGCCACTAATTTTCTAAATAAACTTTAATTTTATTAAACTTTAATTCGAATTTGAGCCACTAATTTTCTAAATAAACTTTAATTTTATTAAACTTTGTTGTTTTATGTGGAGATTATATTTATAAAATAAAATATTTGTATATTAAAATAATTTTAAGAGATAAGGTAGGATTTATTTGATGTATTTTTATAAAAAAATAATTCTTTTGTTTTAATGTTTCGTTTTATAATTTTATAATGGAAGAGATTAGAAAAATGTCTTCTTTTAAATTTTTCATAGTTTTAAAAAAATTGAAGAGAAATGTTCTAATTCTTTTTTATTTTGATGAATTAATAAATTATAAAAATTATTATTTATCATAAATATTTAGAAATTGAAATTTATTATAAATATAAACCATATCTTTTAACATAATTTATGATTATACTCTATTTTATTATCTTTTATCATTAAAATTTTTAAATATGATTTATTATGTAAGCATTCATTTAATAAAAAATTTTATTATCTTTTATCATTAAAATTTTTAAATATGATTTATTATGTAAGCATTCATTTAATAAAAATTATTTAATTTTATGTTTATT